>CAKNWW010342642.1:0-10580 GCA_932074435.1 Andricus kollari
AACGACATTGACTATCAGCCTCATTAAGTGAACGACAGATGTCCACAGCATTTTTCACGAAATTGACTATAAGCTTCATCAAGTGGGCAATAGAGGTATGGCGTTTTCCTGCATTCGGATAACGAATTTAACATCTTGGATGTTGCAGTCTAACATCTCGGAATTTTCAGTTTAACGTACAAATATTTTTCTGCCTAACATCTCAAAAAGATAGCAGATGTTTCGAGTTAATATATACGTATGCTTCGCTGTTCTATAATCTTATACTTTATACATCTACGTTTGAACATCCATTTTTCTCTGGGCAGGAATAGTTTTTTGGGTTTGATGTTAGCTAAGTTTAAGAAAAAAACATCTCACTTCTCATTCGTAATTACTTTCATATTTTGGAATAAAATAAAATGAATTAATGACAATAATAATATAAATTAGAGTGTGATAAAGCAATTTGCCAAAGGATTTTAGGATCACACCTATTTTAAAACTTGAGAAAGACTTTTTGTGTGGTTTTCCATTGAAGTAACCTCACTTTTGGATTTTTCTCAGGGAAAACCGATAATGAACTATTACCGTTCCGAAAAAATTTTACCAAAGAAGATTTTAAGAAGTAAGGTTTTTAAATAAATAATTTTAGTTTATATACGGAAATATCAAAAATCAGCAAATATAATATTTTAACGTTTTGATATTAAATTTTATAACAAAAACTATTTTTATTCTAAAATAAATGACCTGCTTTTTTGTATTAGATAACAGTCACACAAAAAAATGTTTCTCTGGCCTGAGGGTCAGACCATGTTTTAGGGTCGCTGAAACCAAATCCGTAGTCCATTTCAGCCCATCATGTCAAGTTTTTGACATAAGCCCTTAAACCTACCTGTCATTTTTATTCGTTATTTCTAATTTTTAAGGTTATGTGGCTATTGGAATTGTAGGTTATAGGGTAAAGAGGTTATGGGCTCAAGGGGTGATGGGTTCGAATGGTTATGGGGTTAAGAGATTATGAGGTTTAATACATTAGGTATAACGAACTTCGGATTCGGTTTCAGCAAACCCCAAAAGCATATGATAAACATAGTCTGACCCTCCAGGCTAGAAACAAATCGTTTTTGGTGTGACTGTAGTTATTGTGTCTTTTTTTTTTCTTATTGTTAAAAATATTAATTCATTGCCTTATTTTAATTAATAAAAAGCCTTAGTTGGAGGAATATGAAAAATTCAAGATGTCAGAATGTTCCAGGAGTGTTACAAATAATTTTGTAGCGCGAATATTTTTACAAACTTTTTTTTAGTGCTACACAATCGAACTTAAACTACAAAATAAAAATTTCAAACCAATTTTCGGACAAATTTTCTTATTTCAAAAGTGCCTTGTATGTGGAGAATTACCCACATAATCCTCTTTCAGGTTTCGCGCCTCACCTTTCTCATCCATTCTGCACACCTCGAGGCTCTCAAGGCTCAGATCACTTCAGATTGCTTTAGATACTGTACGCGTCTAGTTCGGTTCGGGTTTATTATCGTGATCGATGCGACAGTTTGATGGTTTTGCCATATAAATTATTTTAAATATCTCTTAAATATCAGATTTGATTTCTGTGATTATATAATCAGTTAATTGGTTAATTAAACGTTGATTAAATCAAGAATATCCAATGACACTCAAAGAAATGCTCATTTGAATCAGACAAACATTTGTTTGACTCTATAATGAAGGTGGAATTCGTTTGATGTAAACAAAATTTGTTTCCTTAAAACAAATACATTATATTTAAATCAAACATTTTTCTCAGTGGAGGACTTTGTGGTTATTAAAAATGTGTGGTTATAGTTGGATCAACATTTTTTTGGATTAGTTAATGGTGGCACCTGACGAAAATTTTATTTTCATATTTTTTTTAAATTGACAACTCCAAAATGAAAATTATTTTTTGAATATTTATAACATTTTTAATTTTATACTTCTTTTATTTTCATGGGAAGGTATGTTTTGAAAATAAAGAGCTTTTAATTTTCGGAAAGTGTTGGAATAAGTTTCATAAATTTGAAACTTCAGCTTTAAATTTTAGAAATAAATCTATAATTAATCTTTCATATTTTTCATTTTAAAGCAACTTAAAAAAAATGAAAAACTTGAAATTTTAGTCGTTTGTAAAATTGTATATTGTATATTGTATATTGTATAATGTTGTTATTATATATAATAGCCTTTGATGGCTGGTTTTAGATTGAAATATTCCAAATTGATTGATTTTTAATTATATATTTTTCAAAATTATACTCAAGGATCACAGTCTTTCCTCTATTAAAAATTATATACTGTAGGTATAAGTGCAACAAGTTTGAAGTGCTGAAAATTATGGTTCATTAAGAATAAACGCTCTTTAAAAAAACTTGAAGCTGGAACATTTTAAAATATGTTGAAAATGTGAAAACCGGAGACAGATGTTATTACCTAATATAAAATTGCAACACTTAAAAAATATGTAGTAATTATTTAAAAATCAGTATTAGAAGGTAAACACTTTTTAATTGAAATGTACAAAGTTCATTAATTCAAAACTGGAACATTCCAAGTTGATCAACTGCAAAGTTAAATGTTCTAACTTAAAAAATTTAAACACAAAGGTTCAAAATTAAGCCACTTAAACTTTATTTATGTATTGGAGTATTGAGCATTCTCATTTTTTTATATCTTACAAATAAAAAAAATTACAAATTCAATATTTTTGAAATGAGAAATATTTCTGGTGCTCAAACTTGAAGTATTTGTAATTTGAGTTCAAGAAAATTAAAAAGTGTAGTTTGAAATCTACCGCGAATAGATTTCCAACTAACTAAGTATATCCAATTTCAAAGAATAAATTCTTTAATATCAGAACTAATTCAAAACCCATATAAAATTATTTAAAAATATAACATTTCTCATAAGAAGATTGTTTCTTCTTTTCTACATGTAAAAATAGATCGGCTGTGCGCGGTCAAACCAGTAAGTGCCATTTTGCTCAAAATTGTGGTAAGCTCATTATCAGGTGTCATTTAGCGTAAATAATACTTGTGCACAGTAATATTGATATATTTGTGTTTTTTATAAAAATATTTTAAGGTTCAAAACACAGTAAATGCACACATGTCGCTTACTTTTTTTTTAAACAATGTAAGCGCCCTGCAGACTGTTTTTAAGGTTAGTTATGAATGTATGTCAAAATTTCTTTGAACAGTGTTGATGCTTTTATACATCGAATTCAATTATGAATAAGTGCTGAAATATAATTAATTGAATTTTCTTTGCTGTTTATTTGACATAAAATTGTATAAAATATTTTATTTTATTCTCAATAATAATTTTGTTTCATTCATGTTAATTTAAATGTTATTAATAAAATCACATAGAAGAAGTGAAATAAATTCTTTTTCATTCGAGTAAATATAAGTAAGAAGTTGATTAAATCATTATATAATTATTCAAAACTTTATACGTATTGTGATTACTCGCGCAGGTGAATAAATTGTGTTTTATGGCGCTTACTTTATTTTGAAAGCTCATTCTTTACGTAAAACCCGCTTAGCATAGATGCTGCAAAACAAAGTAAGCGCATTTTTTAATTTTTAACGTGCGTTATAGAAATGTAAAAGAGCGCTTTAAAAATTGTTTTTTAATGTAAATTTGACTACTTTTTGATTCACAGAAAACACAAAATGTAATCTTTACAGAAATTTTAGAGTAATCTTTACCTACAATAAAAATTAACTTCACTTTTTAAGATTTACCCACCACATGGGAAATAGTTACCATGTCAATTCTATTAAATCTTGTTTTGTTTCGATGCGAAAAAATTCCATTTTATCTCCTTGAAAATTAACCGCAACGAAAATTCACTTCTTTTTTTCTGTGTTCATAGCATAAAAGAGGACTTTACTAAACATGCTAACAATATGTTAAAAGTTAATTTTTAAATATGCGCAGCCGAGATGTTTAATATTTCCCCTATTTTCCCCTTTTTTGAGTTAAAATAAAATTTTTTAAAAAATAACAGCGTCCATAATTAAATCGAATTTAATTGAAAATTTTTAAACTCTTACGTTTCAACTTTTAAGCATTGTCTACGTGTACCGAGAAGATCCGGCTATTTGTACCGAAATTTCGATGCAAATAGTACCTTTTCCAGGTCCCGGTATTCGTACCGAAATTTTGGTTCACGTAGCGGCGACCATTTTTAATCGAATGTGTTCAAAATTAAACAATTTTCGATTGTAACACAAAATTAAATTAAATTTAAATCTTTATAAAATAATAGTTTAATTGCCGAAAAATTGAAAAGTTTACATCCAAAATTGTATGGTTTTAAATTTAAGTCGTTCAAAATATTGTAGAATATCAAATTGAAATCCTTATTAGTAAAGCAATTTTTATTTTGAAGCATTTGTAATTGAAAAGTGTTGGTATAAATACCTTATTATAAATTAAATCAATTAAAATACAAATCCTTCGAATCTAGACAATCTGTATGTGAAAAACATTTTAAATTGTACTTTTTAAGTGTACTGCAAATTAAAAAATTAGGAACCTTCAAAGTTAAACAAATTGGAAGCCTGCAAAATTAAATAATTGCGAAGAAGCACTAAATACCGTTAGTTTTCTAATTTGTATTTTGCTTTTATTATTGAAAATTCACGCCTTAAAGATGAAATAATTTTTAGCATTCAGAATGGAATAAAATTATTGATCATTTGAAAACTTTGTAAATTAACAATATAAAACTTCAGGCGGACCTTCCAAATAAAGTTTGTTTAAATAAAAGGGCCTTAAATTTTTCAATTTTAAATTTTGGAATCATATAAATCTTGTTTTATATTGTTGTACAATTTATATTTTATCAATTTTTAATGCAACATGGTTTGCCTGATATTTAAGCTTTGATGACAAGCTAGACTTGAAAAGTTTGAAATCACCCTGGGATCGAGAGTTGCTGGAAGTACACTTGTTGAGCCTATCGTTGTTGTTACGTACTTAAATTAAAGATTTATATCACGATGCCTGAGATATATATATATAAATTCGGGGACGAAGCAGTCAGTAGAGCAGTGACAGAGAACATCTATTATAATGAAAATAGACATCCTGACAATTCCCCTAAGTTACTGCGACTGAAATGGAACTGTAATGTTGTCTTTCAGATATTCAGACTACTCTCTATTACATATATAATTTATTATACATATATACCTGCTTTCTGCTATTAAACTTTTCTAAACTCTCACCAGCAGATTAAATTGGTGCAATGAAAAGAGAAAGGACTCTGTTATGTTGTATATATTCGTAGTTTTTTTACAATCCTATCAAATATAAAATAAATTTATAAAATTTGCAGACACTTTACACGAAAGATGCATAGTGCACATATTTGCAACAATGTTATGCTTGGCGGTGAGTCAACTTTATTCGCGATAAATTAAACACGCTATTATTGACCGATAATTGATTATTCATTGCATATTAATAACACATTAAAGAATTCTAGCTTTTTCTTTGTCCAAGTTAAAAATGTATAAAAGCAGGTCTCAAATTCAAAGAAGCACATATGCTACAAATTAAAAATACAAATATTTCCTAAAGTGAAATATGTACAAATTGGACGTGAAATGTAAATGCGATCGAAACTGAACGATTGAAAATTAAGATGACTCGAAAGGAAGCAAAAAAGAATATCGCCGTCAGACGCGAGTGTTCATTTGTGTAAAAAAGGTGATTGTGAAATGCCTCAATACGACGAATCATTTTTGGACTCGCCGCTTTTTCGGCGACGGGCTCGCAGTTATTGTGTGCAAAATCAAGTGGTCCCAAAGTCAAAATCATTCTCGCTTACGGCCACTCCAATATTATTGGGTGTGTCCAATCGTTCAAGGAGTATTGCTGTCTCCTCATCAACATGTGATTTGAAAGGTAACTTTGTGTGATTTTGTTAAAAGCAAACAAAAATAATCATTTTTAAATTTTTGAAGATTTCTGTTACCGTTATTTTACCGACACATCGAGCAATTAAGGGTTCGTGTCCGTGCTAAATTTCGAAACTTCTAGATGTATGTAGATATTATATTGTGTGAGCAATTAATTTTGCTTGACTTTATTGATTTGGATGATGTTATTGATTTTAATTACAGCAACACTAATTGTAAAAAAGGTTACAATTACAGGACGGCCACTGGACCGGGATACCGTGAAATAACCGGGTATTTTTCTAGACTGGGTAATAACAGGGAAATGACAGCAAATTTATTTTTTGACTGTGAATTTTAAATGATTTATTGCAATTTTAAATAAATTCAATTTCATCTTTTTTTTAGTGTTAAGTTCGATTGTTAACTTTTTCCATTATGAAATCATTCAGTTTACAGTGCGTCATTCTAATATATTTACTTAAACAAATTTTCATTTCAGGTCTTTATTTTTTAGCGTACATTTTTAATTTAAAGAATTTAAAAATGCAGTTTTGAAAACTTAAACAGTTAAAAATTAAAAACGTTTGAATCTGCAAATTTGAGATAAAAACATTTTAAGTTGACGAACTGCAAATATAAATTATTAACTTTGATTTTTAAAACTAAACTCCAGTTCGAATGTCAAAAATTGAGTAATAATTGATTTTACAAAACGACTTTTAATCTATTATAAATTAAGCAATGTACAGTTGTAACATTGAAAATTGAACTGTTTTAATTCAAAGGCCTTAGTAGTTAAAGAAATTTGAACGTCTGATTGAAACTTTATAAACAGTCTAAAATATTCAATTTTTAACCAATTCAATTTGAAAATTTTTAATATTTAGCAATATTTGACTGTTCATTTTAAATAAGTAATAATAAATAAAATATTCAAAACCAGTTTGCAACTTAATTGTTAGACGTAGAAAGCCTTGAATCGTTAAAATTTTAATTGTTCCATATTTTGAATTTTGAATTTGTATGTGCATAGAGTTGAATTTTGACGTATAAATATCAATTGAACAATTATTAATTTGGAACGACTTAAAATTAAAATAATTCAAGTTGAAAGGATTTATGTGTTAAAAAACGCTTGAATTTCACCGATCTAATTTTAAAAGAAAGGAAAGAATTTTTGGTACCTAATTTTTTTCCGAATTGGAAGAGGAAATGTTTTGTTTTCACATTTTTATTGAGTTGTAGGGGGGAACTTTTTTTAAAATCATTTTTCTGTATTAGAGGATGGTAACATTTTATTGTTACAATTTTTATCGTGTTGGAAGGGAGGGCTTTTTTGGTTTCAAAGTTTTTCCAAACTGGAAGAGGCACTTCTTTTATTTTGAACATTTTTATTGACTTTGAAGGAACGAAATTTTGGTTATTTATTTTTCTGAATTGGAAGAGGCCAATTTTTTAAAAACATTTTTTGGAGGGTAGGGAGCAGCAAACATTGTATTTTCAACATTCAGATGAAAGGGAAGAACTTTTTATTTTAAATTTTGTACTGAACTGGAAGAGGGACATGTTTTATTTTTAACGTTTTAATTATGTGAGTTACAGACGAAGACTAGTTTTAATTTAGAGCATTGAAAGTGATAGTGTGGATACTGGATTTATATTTTTTAACCAAAAATCCTAGAACAGCTCAATTTATAAAAGTGAATTTCCAGGTTTGCAGTTTAATAGCATTTAATTACTCTGAAATATGGCTAATAGCAACGTCAAAGTGGGTTATTACATGGTTTCGATGTCAATCATATTAACCACTACATGCACGTGGCACACACCTACGTTCTATGGTCATTAACACCCATCA
Source organism: Andricus kollari (assembly GCA_932074435.1). Lineage (NCBI taxonomy): Eukaryota > Metazoa > Arthropoda > Insecta > Hymenoptera > Cynipidae > Andricus > Andricus kollari. Next base: position 7,799 of record CAKNWW010342642.1, read on the forward strand.
AGACCACGCACCAGATATGAACATGATTTCCCTTTAGGTTAGCAATGCGATACAAATTGCCAGCTCGCCTATCACACCTGCATATGATAGCCAGAACAGGCTATGCGGCAATCATTTCTAGTTACAGATGCAACCTAAAACATCACTCACACTCATATCTTCTGTATAATCTGGAATATTTAATTGCAACACCATTAAACAAAAACAAATAAAATAGGGTAATCGGTACAATGGTTGGTTAACCCCGAATATTTGGCCACTTCATTTAAATATGTTTATATGAAAGAATACTCAGAAATAAAACTACTAATAAAGAATACAAGATGAAGCGCAAGCAATTCCGCAGCGTATTTGACAACCTGGGTCGGTGCAGTGTGTTAGTGCGTTTCAATGCCAGAGCAAGGAAAACTGGTGATGCTAAGTGAGTAAGGAATTAAAACAAAGCTGTTGAGGTTAGGAGTGTCCGCTTGTTGAAAATTACTGTTAATCCTGGATTTAAGGCCGGTTTCGGGACTGACCGTGGACAACATCCAGGGACTGCGAACGTAATCAATCAGGGGTGTATGAACCATTTCTGGTGGATTTTCCTGCGTGGTAAAAAATAGTTTGAAAATTGTTTTTCTAATATGTAGACAATGGTAAACTAAATATTTAACGAAAACGAAGAAGAAAGTTTGCCTTTACTCGTTAAAATAAATGTGTTTCTTGCTTATTTGCGGGCCGTTGCGCATATCGTTTAAGATGACAGCTTTCTCTTGAATAATCATTCCAGATACTCTGTCGCTCGCTTGATTAAACCACTCGAAGACAGCAGCATCCAAAAGCACATCACTTTTTTGCAACAATACACCTAGCAAAACACTTCAAGTGGGAAGCACACACTTTCGCGTAGCGCATAATGCATGACGCAGTTTCATAATCAGACATACAAAGAAGTTATTTAACAGAAAATCACTTTTGTAAATTTTCGATTAACTGTCTACGAAAAACACAATTCTCACGTCGAAACGTGATAGTTTGAGGTTGAGAACGCCGCAGTGGGACTCCGATGATTGAAGTCGATCGGACCTCTCTTTCTACCATGTGAAATAGACAACGAGGTGCGATCGAATTCGAAACGATGGTTTCGAGAACTCTCTTTCTATCGCATGCGGTAGACAGAGACGATCCGATTGTGTTCCAATGGCAGGTCATACTTTTCGTTTCGAAACGATCATACTCTGTCTATCCAATACTCCTTCTTTGTTATTTTTGTCGAATACCCCTGTTGGGTAGCTACAACAGCGCCACCAACTTGGAACTATTCAGAAGAAACTTGAATTTCAATTGAATATTAGCAAGAAATCTTACAGTAAATAATTAATTTTAAACCGTAGTATAACGTTTTTGATTAAAATGAATTGACATTGACTGCTCTTTTTTATTAACGTTGCTCCAGCAACTTCGAGATACTACTTCTCGAAATATATTCGCGTGTCAGATGGCCCTACTGTCAAGGTCAAAGACAGGCTCATTCGATCGCACGAAATAATCCGATCAGTCCCAAAAGCTTGGTTGGCTTTAGGCATCGGAGTCCCACTCCTGGTCGACGCGATCTCGCCATCGTGTTTATTTGCTATGTGAACGTGTGTGCTTCCCGCTTCGAGTGAACTAACGCAACGTCATGACACAGTTAAACAGGTAGGTCGTTAGGTAAAGCGCCTTACTGCAATGCTCCTGTTTTGTCACGCCTAAGTGAACACCTCACACCACCCTGCAGCTCCGCTCACCCATACCCGTGGCACGGCGTCAATTCTCCGAAGACCTAAATCCAAGCGACCTAAATCCAATATCAACTGTATTTTTTTAAAATAGTTACGATAGATTTAACTAAAAATTTTTGGATTTTTAATTAATTTGGTGAATTAAGATACACGATAGTAGTATTCTAACTTTAAAATTATGTCTGTATATCGATAAATGGGTGGCCAATCATTGTCATTATGAATAAAGCGAAATCATAATGACTGGCCACAATATCTAAAAATCAAATGACTAATATCTTTGCAAATCATGTCAAAACCAGTTTTTGGCCCCGGCCAATCATTATACAATTTAGTGGCTAATCACTGTGCTTTCAAAATCAGTAAACTTCAACTTCATGTGGTAAACGAGGTGGTCTACGACTGTATTTCACCACATTTCAGTGGCTAATCGTAAGATCATTGGCCTATGCTAATCACTATATCGTCACCCGTGTGGAAATATATTCTGGCGCTGGTCTGGCCCGGACAAACGGTCTGGTATCCAGTCTTGACGCTGAACAAATGGTCTGGCCTAGGCCTGATCAAAATGGTAACGTTGTTTTTGGCTAGCACCAGGCCAGACTGTATGGTCAGCCGCTAGTTACTAGCTAGTCAGCCACTAGTTGGAGGCTGGTCAGCCGCTGACTGGACTCCCTTTATTTTTTTAATGACGTGGAAAAAACCACTCTTCACTATAAGGGTATTTAGCTGATCAGCGCTAAACTTAGACCAGGCCAGACTGTCAAGGTTATAAGAAGAAAAGTCTTGAATTGATAGCGTGAATTTCTTATTTGTATTTTGGATAGCTGATCAGCACCAATCTTGAGCCAGACTAGACTTTCCAAACAGAACAGCCAGTCCTGGGTCAGGCCAGTACACGGTCTAGATAAATACAGACCTTGACAAGACTAGCGCCAGACCTGGGCCAGATCATATCTTCCAGACTGGATAGTCTAGATAAAGCCAGACCCCGTGTGGAAAAATTTCGTGGCGCTGTA
>CAKNWW010342645.1:0-10745 GCA_932074435.1 Andricus kollari
GACTTTTAGATTCCAAATAGAACCCAACAGATTTCGTCTCAGAATATCTTATTTATCACTCTTTGATTCGACAGTCTGTCTATAATTTAAATATGGTGCCAAGCACTTTTTATGCTGCAAGCAATATTTATTTATAGGTCCCAAGTTTCCGTCTAATATAAAGAAGTTTTTTTATGTTGAATTGACACCTTCCAATATTAAGAATTAACATTTTCTTCAAAGCATCTTAGATCCAGTTCTGCCTAATTTTATAAAAGACAACTTTACAACATTTTTAAATTTGGAAAACAGACACTTTGTATCTTCCAAATATTTTCAGTTTTCATGAAAATTGGACGTCGAGAACAAAATTTTTAAGTAGAGAAAACGTATCGTTTAGAAATCTTTTACTATTCTTCAACAGAATCTCTCAGCGACGAAATATGCAATGCTGCAATTTATAGTTCGACAGTTTAAAGTGCTGTAGCTTAAAGTGCTGCAGTTTGAAGTGCAGTAGTTTAAAGTGCTGCAGTTTGAAGTGCGGCAGCTTAAAGTGCTGTAGTTTAAAGTACTGCAGTTTGAAGTGCAGTAATTTAAAGTGCTGCAGTTTGAAGTGCGGCAGCTTAAAGTGCTGTAGTTTAAAGTGCTATAGCTGAAACTGCTCCAGTTTTAAGTGCAGTAGTTTAAAGTGCTGCAGTTGGAAGTGTGACAGCTGAAAATGCTGTAGTTTAAAGTGCTGCAGTTTGAAGTGCTGCATATTTAAAGTTCTGTCGTTTAAAGTGCTGCAGTTTGAAGTGCACTAGTTTAAAGTGCGGTGGTATAAAGTGCGGCTATTTTCGGATGAAATTCGAAAATAATTTAAAACTTATCAAAATGCGGGCTAAACTTATTAATGTTATATTTACTAAGATTAAATTATAGTTAAAAATCAATTTGATTCTAAATAATAGTAAATAATTATCACTATTTTTGCGTAATATTGTTCATAAAATGTGTAGTAATGTTTTATAATAATTTATCATACAATAAAATGAGAGAACATGTTGAAACTTTGTCAAAATTAAATAAATCGTGAGGATAGTCATTTTTTCAATGTGTTTAAATATCTTGATTAGTTTTGCATATATTTTCAAAAGATTTTTGAAATTTTTGGGTTTTTTATCCTAGTCGTATGCCATGTCAAGCTATTTTTATAAATGTATAAAATTCATATAAATCACAAATATATTCCTTGGTTTCTTAGCTTCACATTTTCACACTCCCTTTTGGGTTACCCTTTGGCAATCACCTGTAACTATTCATGAGAATTTTTTTAAATCACTATTGTGTATTATATTTGAATAAAATGTAGTAATTATTATACAAATAATAATAGTTAATAGTTTTGAAATTAATGTGTAGCGTATAGTCTTTATTGGAAGTTCTACTTTTAAATCGTTATTTTCTTATTATAGTCATTAACATTTTCAAAAAATATTGAAATTTGACTTTAGCAAAAGCTGAAAAACATGCTTTTTCATCATTTCCGTTGATCCTGTAATATATTTTATAGAATTTTTCCAGTTAAAAAAAAAGAAACTCGAACCTTTTCAAATATACGTCACAAATAGATATTTCCGTGAAAAGCGTTGACCGGAAGCACGAGCCGTGGAAGGAAAAACCTTCTACTTTAGATGTAAATGCGGTCAAAAAGATAAAACAGAAAACTGGTGACGATATTTGCTTTTCCAAATGCGATTTGTCCGTAAACGTGTATACGTTGAGGAGAAAGGAAAAGACGAGGGAGAAGAGGACACCTAGAGCAAAACGAAAAAACACTTTTTATCCATGTAAATAAACGCGAAACCAGATAGCGAACGATTGGGGAGATTCTGAAGTAGCCTCACAGCCTCCCTCATCAGCAGCGTCGCGACGCGTCGCGTCGTTCCCATTTCTCGCTTGTTTACGTCGGGTAAATTCGTTTTTCATTTCGAACGGTCCGTCCACGTACACATTTTTATCTCTCGCCTCTGACAGGCTCTTTTTATTAAGCTTGAATGTATTTTCAGCGAGCGCTGTCCTACAAACAAATAGAGAATCTGAACACTTTTTCGGCAAACGGAATTTAAAAGTGTCACGTACCTGCATAAGTGTCTTTTTTCTTTTTATATTTTCACGCGAATTTGGTTTCTAATTGATTGCGTGCGACTGCTAATGATTGCAAGTCCCACAAATTGTATTTGCATAGTAATTTTTTTTAAAGTAATTTTTCACACATGTATTTTTATATGGAAAATGATATGGCGGTAAATCAAGGTGAGTTCTGAAATTTCCGAAAAAAATGTATTTTCATTTCCAATTTTTTCTCGTGTTTTAAAGATTTTTTTGGGTTTTATTCGAAATTTAAAGTTCAATTTCTCAAAAAGGTACTTTTTAATAATCAAAGTATTCAAAACTGAATTGAGAAGAGAAGCGTAGAGAGAAGAATAATTATAAACTTAGAGACCAATGTCAAATTAAAAGACTTCTAGTCGAATAATTATTCGGGACACGTGTTATGGATAGTATTTCAAAGTACAGTATTCGAAATTTTATAATTGAGCACGCAAGACTTTCTCTTTCTAAAGGTACTTGTCTCGTTTTTCCTCACGATTTTGAGGAGTCTTTCTTTTGCTCTGACAAGCTCAATTTAACTTTAGGAATTTTGTATAAAATTGAAAAATTTCGAATTTTGCGTGCGCTAATACCCCTGGTTTGTACAATTTTTTTATTTCACATCACAAGTCTTAATAGACAAATTTAAAATTCAAAACTTCAGGATCAAATACTTTCAAATTTAAATATTGAAAATTATAAGACAATTTCACATTATGTATACTTATTTAGACACATTCTTATCTAAAATAAAATATTAAAAATGGTATGTTTTCTAATTTAAAGGCTATGAAGCATATACACCTGGAATTTCTTGCATGTTTTTTTAATTCGCCAATCTTAAACTTGAAGTGTTCGAAATTAAATACGCTTTAGATGGAAATTGAATGTGAAATATCAAATTTTAAGCCTTTAGTCATCTTTTTCGATTATATTAATTTAACATTAAAATTCAAGGCTTTCAAAACCTTATCTTCAAAAATGTTTCAAATTATCTAATCAAATAACAATGTTAAATTTATGGTATTCAAAATTCAACAGCTTTTAATTGAAACTTTCGAAATTGATATCTTCAAAATTTATCAATTAAAATTAAAATCTACAATACAACTTCTAACTAAAAGCCTTCGAAATGCAAAAATTACGAAAAACATTAAAAATTGTATAACTTTAAGACGGCTTTTTATTATAAGTAATGAAAATTTAAGAAATAATTTTTTAAATTCACATCTTAAAAATAAAACTATCTTAGAACAATTAATTCAAAATTGAATCATTTTAAAGGACCCCGCACCAAATGTACAGTAAATGGCTTTTTGTAAAAAAATTCTAAATCTAATTTTTTTTTGGTATTTTCCAACCAGCAGAGCAAAAATTCGAAAGAAAAATAGAAGAAAAATGGACAGTTTTTAGACAAACACTTGTCAAAGTTTCATTTTTTACATGTATTTTAATAGAAAAATGATTATTTTAGTGAAATGTTTTTTTTTTCTCAAAACCCCTTCGATAGATTTGGCTAAAAGTTTCACATTTTGACGATTAGACTTACTGAAATAAAAGGTCCATACCCACTAACTAGAAAGATTACCGATTTTTTGGGTATACAGCATGTTTTGGGGATGTCTTCATACCTTAAACATCCAAGTATGGAAATCATAATTTCTTAGAAACTAAAATCAATAGAGATTTTTTATTCAACTGCTACGGTATAAGGTGACTTTAAAATAAGTAGAGAAAGAGTGCATAGCAAGAATATGTTTTTGAATTGATTTTAAGGGATGTTTTGTTATCCCTTAAACATTGAAACCAGGAAAATAGCAGTCCTTAATGAACAAAAAAAAGAGATGTACTGATTAAAATATCAGGGTAAGAAATTACTTCAAAATAAGTACAAGATGCGTTTGCATACCAGGATACATCTCTGAATTTACTTTAAGGGTTGTTTTATTACCCCTTAAACATTTAATCCGGAATATCGACATTTTTTAATAACTAAAATCACACAAGGTTTTCTGATTAATCTATGAGGATAGCAAATTAATTAGAGAAGCATAGAAATTAACATTTCGTATGGGATAAATCGCCAAAGATTTTTTGTATTAATAGTCAGGTCTACAAAATCACTTTAAAACATACACAGGAAGCCATTTTCCTGGTGTCAATGATAAAGGGATGATCAAAAATCCTTAAAAATCAATTCAAAGCCATATTTTTTATATGCACGCTTCCTCTACTTATGAGAAAGTAATTTCATACTGTAGAAGTAAAAAAAAATCTCTAGTGATTTTAGCATTTTTCTATTAAAATACATGTAAAAATTGAAACTTTTACAAGTGTTTGTCTAAAAACTATCCATTTTTCTTACTTATTTCTTTCGAATTTGTGCCCTGCAGGTTCGAAAATACAAAAAAATTAGATTGAGAATTTTTTACAAAAAACCATTTACTGTACATTTGGTGCGGGGTTCTTTTATAATGTTACAAATTGAGGATTTCGAGCACAATACCTTTGAAATGAAAAATATGTTCATTTGAATAATGTAAAACTGGAATTGGAATCAAGCAATCTTTTTTTGTTGTATTTCTATTATTCATGTTCACCTTGATCTTTTTCGCGCTGTAGCACTTTTATAATGCTACAATGAAATAATTTTGAACCGAGCACGGCTTGGGAATTTCAAAAATGGTTTTGCAGTATATATAATATGGGGGCGTCCGCATGAAAAGGGCCCGTATGGAGTTACGTATAGGGGCATATAGCCGGATCAATTCCCGGCATTTTAGGACCAAAAAGAAACCTTGAAGTTGACAACCGAAATACCGGGGCATTTTTGAAGTTGGAACTTCGAAAACTAGTTTTTCGTAAAAAATGCATCTAAACTTGGCGAGCTCCATAAGCACATATGTTGTATTTTTTCTTCGAACATAAAACATATCTACTTCCGGTTACTTTCTGGATATGAGTATAGTCCTAATAAATTCAGTATAGGTCCCAATATCATCCCCCACTTGAACCCAGAAAAAATAATTTTGACCTCAACTTAGAAAAACGCGAATATCTCCTTAACTACAAACGGCCATTATGGTCCTTTTCATGCGGACGCCCACACATGTAGGTTCAATTATATAAATATTGAATAACTATTTTTCTAATGCGTTTTTTTTATTTATGTCTTTCTTTTTTAAGTGAACCTTGGATATAGGCGCGGTTCTCGGGCTCACGGTGGGCGTAAATCAGGGGACTCCGCACTATTTTGTCTCTCACCTGTTTTGTCCCTCTCCTGTTTCTATCGGTTTTGTCATGCCTGAGTGAACATCGCCCCCCCCCCGCAGCTCCACTCACCCGTACCCGCGGCGTCAATTCTCGGAATGTCTAAATCCGGGATGCCTATATCCGGGGTTCACTGTATTTATTTTCGGGCGGTTGACAAACCCTGAATTTAGTTGTACATTTCTAATAAGACAAGCTGGCGTGTTAAAATAATTGCTCCTTTACTTCACTGAGAGTCTTATGTTAGCAGGTAGGCTCAGTCCACTCAATTTTGTCTCATACATGATCCGGGCATATTTGAAAAAAATCTGATTTTTAAATATAGTAAATTATAGTTCATTCAGAGTTGATTTAGCACTTCATAGTGGGCGTTCAGTTTAGTTTCGGTAGTTGCCTGCAAATAGGCTTGGCCACAAGACGGGTGGAACCAAACATAAACAGTCAGGGCTGCATGAACCGTTTCCAATTGGAATGCATAATATTGCGCAATATACTTGACTGAGTAATTGCGCACTGCGGCCCTTCCGAGGGGAGAGTAGCAGCCGATTCTCGCCTTGCGCGCTGAGAAACTGCGTGGGTTAGCAGGTCTAGGAAGGCCAAGACAGGGGGACAGAATCCGAGAGTTTGGTGTAATTCATGACATGCATTACTCCATAGATATAGATTTTCCAGTGTGAGGAAAATATAGGAAAACGTACAAGTGTCAGTCTGTACATACGATATCGTACTAAAACAGGTATGAGGATGAGTCGTGAATCACCCGAATGAAATACCTACATTTATAAGTTACAAACATTTTTCATTTCACTTTCTAAAATATTAATACTCTTAAAAAATGAAAAAGCTCTATTATATAATCGTTAGGTGACATCTTTGCTACTACTGGATTAATTAAAGTACTACAATTTCGAAATTTCCCGCTTCTTTCATTCCTGGCAAAGTGAACTCTAATCAAATTGATTATGCGGATGAGTTCGAGTGATCTCGAGGACACAGACCTCGCAGACCATCCGCAATGATGAAAGTGTCAGCCGATAGTCAGCCGGTGCCAGTGTAATCTCGTAGTCATGTTCCATCGGCTTCGTATACCTTTGCATTGGTGTGCGCCATTCTGTTTTACGCAAGGGGTGCATGAACTCGAATCCTCTTCGTACCGATGTATACATATATACATGCAAATGCACATACACAAACAAAAACATATACAAACATTCGGACTCGGTCACAAATACACAAACATGAATATATCAAGCTTGCATAAATACACACTTTCTAATACCTACACGACCCGCATATGCATGAACACATTTTCGAGCACGGATGGCTCACAAAGCTCTTGAAAGGCCGCGCATTGTTTTTACGTAGCATTGTCGCTCTTATATTTCAAAGCGTGTCAAAAGAGCGTAAATGTATGATATGACGCATTGCACGTACTGATCGCTTTTTTTCTCTTCTTGAGGGGACATACACACCCACTTTTCGGTCCATCTCTATGATTTGGTTCTATATATGTATATGTATTTTCTTGCATTTTGCTAAAAGCTGAAGCTGCCTTTTGTTGAAAATTCTAAACCTTTTTAAGGCGTTTTTAACAATCTTAAGATAAATTGATGAAATAAGATACGTATATGTTGTTGTTTTGTTGTTCTTAATATGGGTGGGGGCCCCCAAAGCGCTCAAGGTGTAAAGTGCCACACCCGTGTTTATTCTCAAAGCAGTACATCGAATCCGGCCACCTTCACCGAGTATTTAGATCTCTGTGGATTTCGTTGTTTCCAACGTTCTGGAAATATACATCTCAGGTGCCAGGCGTACCACATCGCACAATAAATGACGTCCTTCTTTCCAGGGCAGTGATTTTCACGCACTCTGCCATCCGGCAGCTTCCCTAGCAGGCTATAGAGAGAATACGGTCAGGCTAGGTTGGACAGCGATTCCTCTGAGGTCATCAGTTAGATGCACAGATTCGAAACACTGTACAGGTGTATTATGTAAGTGTGTGCGTGTGTGCGTATGTGTGCGTGCGTGTTCATAACTCGAAATCGACCAGCGACCACCGAACGGTAGTCCTCACATGGAAGCTCTAGGCAAGAAGATCGCCGATTCATTTTCGTTAGGCTCGACATGACTCGGCGTGGAGCCCTTTTAATCATTGTGAGGTAACCAGCTTCTTCTAAAGAGACCTACAGTTTAAGGTGGGTTCCGAACTACCAAAGCCCCGGTAGAAGTACATAGAAAAATTTCCATTGGTACCGGCTCAGGGATCAAACCCCAGTACTCCTGTATGGAAGTCTAACGCGCTATCATCTGAGCTACCGAGTCTTTTAAGATACGTATAAGGTACACAGAAAAAAGTTTATTATTCTTCAAAAACGGTGACATGCGTTTTTCTGTTTAAATGTTTACAGAAAATCACGTATGACTTACAGAATATTCTTGTAAGATTGAAACAAAAAACGAAGCTGTTCTTACTTATGTCCGTAAATTTGGTAAGATATCGGGAAATTCTCTGATAATTACAGAAAATTCGGTAAGCTCTACATTAAAAGCTATGGTGTCACAATTTTAACCTAGGGCCTATGTAACACCCATATATTTATTTTCTGCATGTATCGATTTTGCAATGGGGATTTTAAGGCTACGTGCTAGAATTTCTCGCAAACTTAAAAGTACCATCAATTGAGGCAATTAAAATTGTTTGAAGTTATGAACAATGAAAAATCGATGTCCTTAGAAATAAAAAATTTGTAATAAGAAGTTTTAGCATTTGAAAAATTTAAAGCTAAGACCCATTTTGATCAATTTCAATTAACATTTTTTAATGAAAAATGTCCAAGATTTAATGTTTTGACATTAATCTTTTTAAATGGGCCAAATCAAGCTAAAAAATTAAAAATTTTCAGTTTACTAGCACTACTCATTCTTTCTAAAAATGAAGTATAGTACATATACCAATTTTAACTACGAATCATTCATAATTCAAAGATTTTGACCCTAAACCGACTAGAATTCAATTTTTTACATTCACATCCTAATAAAAAGGTATTGGTTTTATGTAAAATTTGACTTTGTCGATTTTCATCAAATCTCCACGTTTTAAAACCCTCTGAGTCAGCCAAAACTATTTTTACGAAGGTGTCTGTCTGTAGTCTGTCTGTAGTCTGTAGGCACGATAACTTTAGAAAAAATGATCAGATTGGATTGAGCTTCGGCACACGTTTTTAAGGCCTAAAAGAAAAGCACAAGTTCATTAGCCAGCTATTTTTGATAAAAATTCAAATAGTTACAGCATTTTCAAAATATTTGAGACCACTTTTTTCAAGATTTAAAAATTGTATGTACGGTTCGTCGTAGTACACAAAAAGACTAATAATTTGTTCTTATGACTTTTTTTGATAAAATACAAATTACCAGAGTTATAGCATTTTCAAAATACAAAAAAATACGAAAATGAACATTAGAAGCCAAATAACGCACGATACGAAAAAAGCCAGGAGAAGAAAAATTTTGATTTTTGAAAGCCCTATAGGATTACCTTGACAATTTTTTGAATTTTTTCGAAGAATCGAAAATTCGAATTTTGATTGTTCGACAAATAATGTAAAATCAAAAACTCCATTTTGCCATCAAACTATGCAAAATACAACAAACATAAAGAGACAAAAATTGTGCAGCCACAAAAGTTCTACAAATTTGTTACTAATCACTTGTCACAATGTCACTTATCATTTTTTTATAGTATGCGTGGTTTTTGTTTTAATCGTGAAAAATTATATTAAAAATAAAAAACTTAAATTTTTGGACAAACCACACAAGCTATGAAAAAAATGAACATACAGAAGATGCTTATCCAAAAAATCTACAAAATTTGTCAACAGTAATTTTTGGATAGGACGCGTAGTTTTTGTTTAAATCGTAAAAAATTATATTACGAATAAGAAATTAAATTTTTTGAAAAACGACACAAGGTACGAAAAAAAATTAATAGACAAAAGTTGTTCACTCAAAGAGGATCTAAAACTAAGTTATTTATAATTTTTAGAAAGGACGAGTAGATTTTCTTTCAATTGTAAAAAATAATAATAAAAATATAATTTAAATTTCTTGAAAAACGACACAAGCTACAATAACTTTTTATTTGATAAATTTTTTCGCCTAAATTATATCTAAAAATTTGCTTAGAACCACTTTACGCCAGAATGCTTATTTTCAGTTTAAATCGTAAAAAATAAAGTTCTTAAATAAACAAATTAAATTTATGGAGAAACGATACAAGTTGCAATGAAATGTGCAAGAATATGTTTCAAAACCAATACATATTATGAATTGTAATAATACAAATTTATTGAACGGACAGATTTTTCAGGGTAGCTGAGAATAAAACAAATTGGTTCAAAATAAGGAACAAATAATGAAGTTATCATGAAAAATAAAATTTGTACATTATTTTGCAATATCTGAATAAGCAGTCTCTGATCGAGGTATAGAAATAAATATAATATAAATTTGATATAATAGAGTTGAACTCAATGTAGAAAAGTTTGCATTGTTGACAAAATCGAGTGCGAAGCACGAAATACGTGATGAGAATGTGTTCGTTAAAGCCGAAGGAGCTTTAACAAAAGAGAATTCACGAACACCAAATTACAGTTGTCGATGATTTGACCTTTAAGTTTAAAAGGTCTGTGCGTAAATGTGGGGGAAATGCAAAGGCAGAGCGCGGAGCTCAAGGTAAATACATTATCGAGCGCGAAGCGCGAGAACCAACAGTCGCGCGCCCTAGGCACGAACAAAGTCGCAAGCCGCGCGCGCGATGAGGATGTGCCCGCGCGGCGGAGAGATTTTTAAAATTGTTTGACATCGACTGCCCCTTGTAATATGAAATCAAGTTAAGGTAAGTCCATATAAAGAATGAAGTTGCGGTTATTCCGTATAAAAAATCATGTCATAGTTGCTCTGCATTTAATTAAGTTCATTTCAATCGGTTTTGAGATTTGGACTTTGGTGATAAAATGAAAAAAAAACAGACAGCTCCACAGTACGTATTAAAATTGTATTGAATTCTCGGCAATATTTACTATTGGATGGAATTTGTAACTATTTTATTACGTTCTGCAGAACGTTATGCTGGTTCATTTTACTGCCAAAAATCGAGCTAAAAAAATATACTTTATTCCATATACAGAACAAATTTTAACTTGAGTTTTTATAAGAAATAACCGTAACTTGATTCATTATACGGATTTACCAAAACTTGATTCCATATTATACGGAACACGCTACACGGCAATTTGTAAATTTATACAATTTGAAATTGAAACTTGCTAAATAGAATTAATATTACAAAATTGAACATTTTTGTA
>CAKNWW010342646.1:0-14359 GCA_932074435.1 Andricus kollari
TTAGTTGATTTTAGCGATGTAAAGATTTTTATTACCATTAGTTATTTGACGTTTTGATTATGAAGAGTGAAATAATGTTTAGGGAAAAATTGAGGGAACGTGCTTAATGTAATTTTGTTTTAGTAAACTAACTAGGCTAGGTTGCATCATGGTGATGAAAGACTTAGATCATGGTTTAGTCAGTTTGGGGGTACTACTTTGACTTTTGATTGGCTGGACGTGTAAATATGAATGAGAGTAGGATTGCGCGGGAGACCTATGGATCGCTGCGCGATCCTGCAGCCCGTGAACACCATCGATTTCCGAGATCAGATTTTGGCTGACTCGCGACGCGGAATCTATGTTCGCTCTCTCCAAATTTATGCGGACTTGTAATATTTTCCTGTTAACGTGTTTGAAGAATATATAAATATCTCTATTACATTTGCAATCATAAAATTTGCCTTTCATTGATTTTTACCCTACAAATTTAATAATTTCAGTGTTATTTTAATTAGAATTTAAACAGCTAAGTACAGCTGGACCTGGACTTGTGCATCGGTGGTTTCGTCAAGTCGGAGACCGGACAAGAAGAGTTTTTACTCTCAGTGTGAACGGAACCGAAATTCTAAAGAGTAAAATTTAAATAATCTCAACTTTTCGCGCCAAATATTCCTAGATCGCTACAGGAATTTTCTGGTGTCAGAAGTGGGATTCCACAAACTCGTCGCGGTGGAATCTGAAAAATAAAATATACAGTGTAAAGACAAAATTGGATACGGTGAACTGTGTGTAAAGTGTTAGTGAAAAACTTGTTTGTTTAGCAAAAACTATGTGAAAGCAAAAACATTTTAGCAGTTGAAATTGTGAAATTTGTGTGGGCTTAGTTTTGGGAATAAAATTGATTTTAAAATTAGTTGGAAATTGGTTAAATATAGATTTATTTGAATTTTAAAAATTGGTTGAGTAAATAAAATAATTTTAAGAAAATTAAAAGTAGTAAGTTACAATTTAAACTTCCAATTATTAAACTAAGGTTAAAACTAAATAAGAATAAGGTTAATTAATTATTTAAATTAAAAATTAAGGGTATTTTGGATTTGAAAATTTCTTAAATTAAATTTAAATTTTTGTCTAAACTAATAAGTTGAATATAAAGTAATCTTAAATAAAAATGAGGCAATGCGAATTAAATAATTAAAAATAAAAGTTGCTAGTCGTCAGTCAAAATCTCAAACACTCAACAAAGAGAAAAAGAGGGACAATAAGTCTCGAAATTTTTTAGAATCGTCGTCGACAATTTGGTAAAAGTTCAAGAGGACAACGTGGGAATTCCGGGTGGAAATTAAACGTAACCCGGAGGAAGAAGACGGAAGGCCTTATTACCAACTTTTTGACGCCAGCGTGGAAATCTGGGTGGAAATTAAACGTAGCCCAGAAGAAGATCCGAGGGTGAACGAGGGTACGAACCGTGAGGAAAGGACGTTGAGGACAAGAGACAAGCCACGAACACCCCCTCCAAGGTTTTTGCCGTGTGTTTTAAACCAGGAGGCAAGTGATATTGCAAATTGCCAGGGGTTCGCAGACGGTGTCTGCAGAGACCACGGAAAATAAATTTGAAAGATTGTTTCCTCTCTATCATCGCAGGCTGATACAAGGATCGGCCTGAAAATGAGGTTGGATTAGCAGAAAACTGAAGAGGCTAGCTCGTGAAAAAAGTTTATTTAATTTATAAAAACAGTGAATGTGTGTGTGTATATAATTTATTTAAATTTCAAACTTATATAGTGCCGAAATAAATATTATTTAGCTAGCCATTCATCTAGAACTTCAAAAAGGTGAGTCAGTTCGCCAGAAGAAAAAAAATTGAAATTTCTGTTTACCAGTCTCTCTCATTTGTGTTATTTTTATATACATACTGTGGGTAATTTGAAATTAGATTAAAATAAAGTGTAAAGTTTATTTAAAATGGCCGAAGATTTATATAATTATATATATATTATTATATCATTTTTCTCTACTAACTTTAAATAAAGGGGTAAGCAAATTTCTACTACCCTGCGATTTTCCACCTTGAACAGGTAATTCATAAGCAATTTCGCTTTCGTCATTCTCATCTCTCTTTTCTATCACTTTAGAACCCCGTAAGCTTCGCTACTGTCCTACCATAGAGTTTCTAATTTCCTCATATAAATAATCATCCTCATTTTCACATGCATTCGGAAGTAATAGAGGACAAGGATTTGAAAGAGGTTTCACAAACCCTTCAGTATCTCGGGGTAGGGGTGGAGTTGTCACTCGGGGAAGGAGAGGAGGCGGTCAGCAAGAGGCTCCTTCGGTGGTCACCTGTCGCCGATGCGGCGAGCCTGGTCACCAAGATTGGAGTTGTGCAAAGCCTAACTCCTCAAATCCTAAGACTTGTTATAATTGTTTCAAGACAGGGCACTTTGCGCGAGAATGCCCAAGTGGTAACTCCGAAGTAGTATGCTTCAAATGTAAACAAACGGGAGACTTTGCTAGAGATTGCAATTTTAAAAATATAGAAGAGAATATAAATTCAAAATTTTGCAAATACTGTAAGGGTAATGATCATGTCATTAATGATTGTAAAATCCTCGCAAAAAAGGTCGAAGATAATAAAACGGCATAAAACGAGGCATAAAACGAGCTTTTCCAGTCCTTATGGTCATTATGAATTTAACAGAATGCCATTTGGAATGAAAAATGCACCCGCGACATTTCAGAGATTAATGGACAGGGTACTATCAGGGCTGCAGGGTGTCGAATTATTTGTGTATATGGACGATATAGTAAAATACGCGAAATCTCTAAAAGAACATAACGAAAAATTAGAAAAACTTATGGGGCGTTTGAAAACTGCGAACCTTGTTCTACAGCCCGAAAAATGTAAATTTCTCCGGAAAGAGATCGTTTATTTGGGACATATAATATCGTAGGATGGTTTAAATCCTGACCACAAAAAGTTAGAAGCTGTTAGACGCTTTCCTCAGCCAAAATGTCGAAAAAATATGAAACAATTCTTAGGACTAGCGGGATATTATAGACGATTTGTACCTCGATTTGCTCTTATAGCTAAACCTCTCAATAATCTTTTAAAAAAGGGAGTAGCTTTCGAATGGACACCGGATGCACAAGAAGCCTTTGAAAAACTAAAAAATATTCTTTGCTCAATTTAAGTACAATGTTACGGAAAAGGAACTACTAGCAGTTATATTTGCCGTCACTCAATTTCGTCCTTATATTTATGGTCAAAAATTTATAATATTTACAGACCATCGTCCTTTGGTATGGTTGCACCAGTTGAACGATCCTACTTTAGGGTCAAGATTGGCCAGATGGAAGGTCAAATTAAGGGAATATGAATTTGAAGTTCAGCATAAACCGGGGCGAGTAAATTCCAATGCAGACGCATTATCTAGAAACCCGGTAGTAGATTCCGTTAATGATAATAATATGGATATAGATTCTGAAATCTCTGAGGATGAGGATCAGTGTGTTAAGGAAGTGCACGTCCTGGAGCGCACCGTGACTCATTCTGCAGAGAGAGAGATTTGGGACCACGAGTACCCAATAGAGAGATTATTTTTGAGTTCTTCCGCGAGGGATGAAGTATGCGCCAAGATTGGTGCCCGCACAAAAGTAGGTGCGGAGGGGATGGAGATTGACACCAAGATTGGTGTGGTCATTCAGTCTGCGACCGCGAGGGTCAATCAGGCTAATGCCCAGGGGGTGAGAAAGAGAAAGATGCCTACCAAAGTCACGATGATGAGAGATTGTCAGTGACACCCCATAAAGCGGACAATGAAAGGTTGTCCGCCGTGTTCTCGGTTCAAGCGAATGAGAGATTTTCTGTGGACCTAGAGAATGAGAGCGGTGAGAAGCCTTCTGACAGTGAGAGGCAGTGTTGCAGTGAGAGGCTATGTGACAGTGAGAGGCTGTGTGACAGTGAGAGGCTGTGTTGCAGTGAGAGGCTGTGTGGCAGTGAGAGGCTGCGTTGCAGTGAGAGGCTGTGTGACAGTGAGAGGCTGTGTGGCAGTAAGAAACTGCTTAACCTTAAGGCGTGCGCACGCAGGTTAAAAAAGGGGTTGGTAGAGGTAGATTTAGATGAAAATGAGGATGATTATTTATATGAGGAAATCAGAAACTCTATGGTAGGACAGTAGCGAAGCTTACGGTGTTCTCAAGTGATAGAAAAGAGAGATGAGAATGACGAAAGCGAAATTGCTTATGAATTACCTGTTCAAAGTGGAAAATCGCAGGGTAGTAGAGATTTGCTTACCCCTTTATTTAAAGTTAGTAGAGAAAAATTATGGATGAGAGAAGATCACTTGATAAATTTTACATCTTGTGATCACATATTAACTACACCTGTAGGTCGACATTTAATGGATAGTAAAATTATTAAATTGGAAGATTTGAAGAATGAGAAAGCAGAAATCGGACAGGTAATTTCGTTGAGGCATGAAAATAAAGCAATTTTGAACCTTTTTATCAAGGATAAGTTTGATGATAAAATTTATGCAATTAATATCGAATCAGCCGTTTCAACCTTAAAAGATGCGGCGAGTGAATTGAAGATAAACTCATTTAGTATTTCACGTAAAGAGAATGGGTTTGATAGAATTCCCTGGGAAGTAATAGAAGTTATTTTTAAAACTTATTTCGGTACAGAAAATTTCCAAATTACTATCTGTACGGGGGAGGTTACAATCCCACCCGAAAGTCAAAGGTCACAAATTCTCAAGGAAAGTCACGATTCAGTAATACTTGGTCATAAGGGAGTACTAAAAACTTATGAGCGAGTTAAGGAAAAGTTTTATTGGAAAGGGTTGAAAGAGAACGTTCAGAATTATGTTAAAACATGCGATTCTTGCCAAAGGATAAAAGTAGTTAGGGTTAAGACGAAATTACCTATGTGTATTACGGATACACCTTCCAGAGTTTTTGAAAATCTTCAAATGGACTTAGTTGGTCCATTACCCAAGTCCGATTCAAAAAATGAATATATGCTAACCTGGCAAGACTTTTTGCCAAAATATTCAGGGGCTATTCCGTTGGCTAACATAGATGCTCCCACAATTGCAGTTGCTTTTGCTGAACATTTCATATGCCGATTTGGATGCCCTGAATCGATTCAAACGGACCAAGGACCACAATTTATGAGTGAAATTATAGCAGGTTCCGCAGAACTTTTTAAAATTACTCAATATAAATCCTCTGCTTATCATCCACAATCATTAGGAGCTCTTGAACGAAGTCACCACAACTTTGTAGAATATCTTCGTCATTATTGTGGGAAATCAGACTAGGATTTGTGGTTGCCGTATGCCATGTTCTCTTTTAACACGTCAGTCCACGAATCCATCGGCGTAACTCCCCATGAAGTTGTATTCGGTCGAAAAGCAATTTTTCCTTCCGAATTTGCTGATGAACAAGTTCCTATTACCTATATTTAATTGGTGGACAATATCCTCAATAAATTGGTTACCACAGAATCCATGGTTCATTTTCGACTTGAGGCTGCAAAACGAAGATGTAAAAAATATTATGATAGAAAAGTCAATGAAATGAATTTTAAGGAAGGACAGTATGTTTATTTAATATGTGAAAAAACAGTTAATAAATTAGGTGACCATTATGAAGGTCCATTCAAAATTACCCGAATAGTGAGCGACTATAATGTCGAAATCCTTAAAGGAGATGGGACCACATCCATAGTCCATATTAATCGTATAAAGCATGCGTTCTTGCGATATGACCCCTGAAAAATAACGATGAAAATAAGACACTAGAAATTAAATTTTATCTCTCCGGAGTAGAGATTTTTAAGGGGGTAAGGATAATAGTACATAGGACCCTCCTTAATTAAATAAAAAAAACGACCCTCCCTAATTAAATTAAAAGGACTATGTATACAGAAATTTTTAAAATTATAATTCAGATCAAAAATAGAGTAAAATGAAGGGCATACGTATGTGTATATGTGTGTGTATGCTTACGGTATTTAAATTCTTTTAGAATTAAAAGAAATCAAATCTTATGAATAGAGAATTTCGAAATTTAATAATAAAAAAAGTATATATATTTTGTAACAGAAACGTTACCATAAGATAGGACTCGGTACGGCCCTACGCGAAAGGGTTGGCGGGCCGCACACGAGATATAACGGAAACCCCCGAGGGGACCCGAAACCCCGATGCGCGACGCACTGCTAGCCAGTCGTTGTTGGTACTCTCCACGGATCACCATTTTCGTGGGTTCGCGAGTGTCTTTGGGGTCTTCCCTGCCCGTACGTGGTGCCATTACTTCTACCAGCCAAAACTGCTTTCCCGCCTCAAGAGATCGTCCAGCTGCCCAGCCGTGGTCCTTATCAGGGTCAACTATTCGTTGCCGCCTACCTCGATATCCATCACCGCCTCGCCGGTCATTTACCACCTAACGCCGATTCATCACGATGTGAGTGACAATAAATCTGTGGTTTGTTAACCGACGATTTTTATTTGTATTCCACCCTATCCTCTTAGCGCCCGAGTTCCTCCTCCCCTCCTTGGTAAGCAACCATTCAATACCTGGCGCCCAACCAAAAACCCACATATATTATCCCTCCAAAATACCGAACCTGCTGAGAGAAAGAACACAAATTTAAAACTAAAACCAAAATGGAAAATTCAAACTTAACTTTACTCCTTACTGCTACTCTTGAAAATCTTAATTAGAACTTACTTTTTGCATGCGATTGATACCATTGCCATGCCTATAACTGATTATTTAATTGAGAAGTACCAATTGAGTGAAATATTATTGAACATAAGTTATATGTGCTAACGAGTCTACTACCCATGATTTCTTATTGATAATTGACATGCATTGACATATTTTTACAATGATTTATCTATATGTACCAATTATATTTTAGGCCTGAGTAAATTTCACATGCAATGTTCATACTACATTGATAATCGAATTTACTAACACTGCTGTATTGATGATCTGATATATTTGCCATGCCATGTAATTTCTTTTTTGATATTTGCTATGTGTTTGTTATATATGTGCTGTTATAAAAGTGCGGAATTAAAAAAGCGAACCGAAAATTCGGAAACAATCAAATTTCTCGCCAAGAAAATTAGCGAAATTGGGCAAGAGAGTTTAAAAATTCAACTAGCATCAGGAACTGGTTTCGAATTAGAAATTTCGAAAAAACTAAGCAAAACCGTTAAGCCTAAAAATTTCGACATTTGAAAATATAGAATTAATGAAAAGTAAAACGAAAATTCATCGAATTTTGACTTCTATCAAGAATCTCAATCGTTGAACAAAACGAACCATTGAACCGCGCAAACCAGTTCGCACGTGCAGCGGACAAAACATGCGAGTCGCGCCAAGGTCACGCGACGTATCTTCGAAACAAAGGGCGAAAAATCGCAACGCGGTAACAAATCCCCACACGCAACAGGCATCCCTACTACCCGCGGCAAGGTCACGCGACTTATATAATAAACGAAGACCAGGAGAACGAAAATAAGGATATTTTCGAACTCTCCAATTATTAACTATCCAATTAAATTCACAATTAGAAATTTCGAAACGAAATTAAAACTTATAACAAAGAAATTAAATTGTACAATAATATAGGGTGTTCAAAAAATAAACCCTAATATAATCTTGAGATAAATGAAACTCAGATCGGGAACAATTAAAAATAAAATGGATAAACCGAAAACAACGGAAAGCGACCAGGACAATCTGGATTTGGAAGTTGCTGCTGCACTTCCAAATCGAAATATTGAGTTGGCTAATGATAAAAACAAAAGTAGGGGAGCTATCCCAAAAACAATTAACAGGTCAATAGGTCGCGGTAGAGGTTTCACGCGAAATAATACGGAAACTCCTAAAATAAATAATAGGACAAACCAAGGCAAATCAACTCAAAAAACTCAACCCTCACACCATGACCTTACTCAAAACACGAACAAGACAGTTGACCAAAAGAACAATACATATTACTGGGACAACGAAAATTTACCCGCATTAGGCGCGTCAGGCCCAATAAATAATTCGAGACAAATAAATAATTAAACTTTCGAATGTGATTCCTTTTTGGAAAACAACACACGGTTCCTTTTCGAAACCGACGAGCTCTTAGAAACCATAGAGTTCAACGAATTCATGAACAAACAAAAGGAAAGATTTTTTAGAGAAAGGGGAATAAGGGAAAATAAGTTAGGGTTAAGATTAGACCCGCCGGCAAATAGCTCATTTGAACATAGAAAGAAAATAATCGAACCAAATGCCAAGAAAAATAGAAATGAACCTCATAATAGACATTCGGTCCAATTTGACTTAAATGTAAATTCACAAGAACACCTTCAATTTCCATATAACAAGATTGAAAACCGTAGTAGATTAAGAAATAACAATTTAAAATTACAAAACTGACGACAGCGAATCATTAGAGAACAGAATCGACTCGAACCAAAACAGACGACGTAGACTCTCGACAACTAATAACAGGTCAAATAGACGTTCACGAATACACACTATGAACTCAGAAACAGATTACGAATCTGACAATCAATTAAATAACCAAACAATTCAAGCAACTTATTTTCCATTCGGTATGATACAAACACCGTTTCAAATTATGGATAATTGGCCAATTAAATTCCGAAATAATAAAGACGATAGTCCCGCGCATTTTTTGGAAGAATTAAAAAGATTTAAAAGGGGTTACAAAATAAATGACCGTGACATTTTATAAAACTTAGACGCTCTACTAATGGAAGACGCAAAAGATTGGTGCGAAATAAATAAAAATTCCTGGAGACATTTATCTGATTTTTTCGAAGATTTCAAAAACGTGTACATCGATGAAATATTTTCCGAGGAAATTAGGCAAAAAATTAAATTTTGTAATCAAAAACGGACTCAAGACATTCACTCATACCTGACAGAAATCAGAAAATTATTCACAAAGTTATACCCTAGAAAATGTCGCGAATGGGAATTGCGTAGAGCGCATGAGAACCTCAGATTAGAATACAAAATGTATATAAAAAGAAACGATTTCGAAACTTTTGAACAACTAGAGGACTTAGGTAAAGAATGGGACACTGAGCTAGCCAAGTCAAAAATTCGAGGGCAAGTCTTACAAATCACCGAACCTAAAATCGAAGACAAAATTGAACAAAAGCTTAATAACGGTAACGGGGATAAAAATAATTCGGATAATAACAAAGACTTAAGGGAAAATAAATATGGTCAAAATAATAAAAAAAAAAGCGGATATCAAAACCAAAATTACCAGGGTGGAAATTCCAAATCAATATCCACAAAATTTTAGACCCAGATTCCAACCAAATTACCAACCCAGATTCCAAAACAATAGATACAGATATCCATTTAACCCGTACCACAAAATGTTACCAACGTTCAATCAAATGTCTTTGGGTTTAAATCAAGGTCAAAGCTACCCAATGACTGAATTCCCTACACAAAATCCGGAAACCCAGTTAGGAAATAATAACAAACAAAATTCCCAAAAATCGGATATCGTTAATAAAAATCAAAAATAAATTTAAAATGACAAGGACTCACAACAAAAAACAAGTTATAACTCAGACAAAAAACAAGACAATAAAACAAACGTGAGCGTAAACACAAACAATTCAAATTGTTATCATTGTGGTTTAACGGGTCATTTTAAAAGGGAATGCCCTTATTCGGCATATAACCAGGGAAACTGGAGGGGCGGGTATTAGAACCATAAATATTACTAACTAATACCGAAACGCGAGAATATTTGAACTCGGATAAAGATGAAATATCGGAAACACGTTTCCATTTAATGACAAAATTCGAAGGTAGCTTATTTCGAATACTAGTGGCTACAGGTGCCACACATTCATACGCTGGCAAGGAATTACTGAAAAAAATCCAGAATTCAAAATTTTCAATTTTTAAACCCGTCTCGCGAAAATTAATGGTTGCGAACGGCGAAAAGGTCGACATAATTGGACAAGTAGTAATCCCAATTATAATTGGAAATAAAACAAAACATGTTATGTTCAGGTTAGTCCCAAAGTTAAATTCGGTAGGCATTTTAGACACGGACATGCTAAAAGCCCTACGGATGACCCTCAACTATGACTCTGAAATTTGGTGGTTACCAGGGAGCCCCCATACTTACTATCCAATGGAAGCTTATCCAAATTCATTACCCCTCTCCATAACTGAAAATAAAACTAAACCTGACATTAAACTAAAAGAGAATAAGGAACCCGGTAAGAAGGCTTGAATAGAATAGGATTGAAAATTTCAATTCATGTTAATACCTGATTTTCCCTTCGTTCTCTTAAACCAGAAACAGTAATTAGAAAGAAGCAACTGCCATACGTTTCAATACAGTTTGAAAAATATA
Source organism: Andricus kollari (assembly GCA_932074435.1). NCBI lineage: Eukaryota > Metazoa > Arthropoda > Insecta > Hymenoptera > Cynipidae > Andricus > Andricus kollari. The sequence continues at coordinate 10,421 of CAKNWW010342646.1, forward strand.
ATTTTACACCTATCTTGAATTAATAGAATTTTCGTACAATTTACTGACGATTATTAAAGAATTTATTATTACTATATGTATGTATATTAATTAAATCATTATTTAATTAATTACTCAAGTTAACTAGTGTTTTCAGAATACATAAATTCTTTTTTGTATCTCGGTATCACAAATCCTATTTCATTAAATTCAGTCATACCATTTGGAATTAAGGATAATACGTTTCATATAAAATCAATTCAGATTTCTTGAATTGAAGTCACACCATCTCTCCGCATGTAAACTTGAATTCACTGTAATAGACCCTTCCTAACTTGAATTCAAAAACCGGTAATTCAGAAAATTCAATGTACAAATTTCGAGAATGAATTAAACTGAATTGAACACACTTCATATCTAACCTTCTTTTTGGAATAGGAAAGAGAGTCATTAACACTACGTGAATAGACGGGAATTACATTTCTGAGCCACTTATTACTTTCTTGAACATTGAAGCCTGAAGGGAAAATCAGGTATTAAAAATAATAGGATTATCTCCACTTTCACGCTGAAATCTTAAATTTTTAATTCTATTCTATTCAAGCCTTCTTACCGGGAAGTTAAAAAGGAAAAATTTAGAGATAAACCAACTCTAAAAGATAGCGAAATCCCCCTAGTACTTATCAATCCTAACCAATCCCAAAAAACAAAAAACGCCCAAATTCCAGTAACAATTCCCACGAAAGATTTTCCAAACCTAATGAGCATCCCTACGAGCAACAAATTCCAACCCCTAGAGAGCATCCCTACCCAAGACACTATTGACGACGCAAGCACAAAAAACTCACGGAAAATAGGTAAACCTAAAATTAGGAAAAAGAATAGAAATAATTCAGAAAAGATTTATTATAATAATAAATACGAGGATTCGTATAAAAAATGCGATAGTAATCTTTGGAAAAATAAAAAAGTTACTAATCGGAAAAAATTTGAAAAGGAATCTCAAAAAGTAAATGAGATAAGGGAAATAAATAATAAAAATCAATGGATAGATTTTAAAAATAAAGCGATTAAATTAAATAATATTACGGATATTTTAGGAAAAATTGAAGAACAAAAGAATTGTTCGCCAGAAATTTGCGAAGGTATTGTTGAGCTTAACGAAAGCCAACAATCCCAACTAGAAAAACTTCTAGAAAATAAAATTAAAATACACCAGGGAAAAGAACATAGGGCGACTCATTTAACGAAACACAAAATCGACGTCCAACGCCACGATCCCATTAAACAGCGATATTACCATGTGAGCCCAAAAATAAAAGAAGTAATTTATCAAACAGTTGATAAATTATTAGAACAGGACATAATAGAACCCTCCTGTTCTGATTGGTATCACCCTATAGTCATGATAAAAAAGCCAGGGAAAGACTATAGATTCTGTTTGGATTTCAGAAAGGTTAATAATGTTACTAAAAAAGACCTCTACCCAATCCCTCTCATGACAGAAATACTGGACACTTTAAGATCAGCAAAATTCATTTCAAAAATTGATTTAAAATTAGCTTATTTACAAATACCATTAGACGAAAACTCAAAACCAATAACAGCATTCACAGTCCCTGGAAAAGGCATGTATCAATTTAAAAGGAGGCCTAAAGCCAAACGTTTTTTGTTATTTAGATGACATAGTAATTGTGACTCAAAATTTTGAAGACCATTTAAAATATTTAAATATTATTTTAGACAAAATAAATTATGCAAATTAAACGATCAGCCCAGACAAATGCGAGTTCGGCTGCTCGGAAATCAAATATTTAGGATTTAAAGTTAACGACAAAGGACTCGAAATAGACGATGAAAAAATCCAACCAATCCTAGAATTCCCTAAACCTACAAATATTAAACAATTACAGCGCATAATAGGGATGGCAAGTTGGTACAGAAAATTTATCCCACACTTTGCCGAAATAATAGAACCGATAAACAGATTACTTAAAAAAGATAAACAATGGAATTGGGGATTAGAACAAGATGAGGCTTTTCAAAAAATTAAAGATCTTTTAACGTCAGCACCTATATTAACGTGCCCAGATTTTACTCAAACCTTCCAACTCGAAACAAACGCGAGTAATATGGGATTAGGAGCCGTACTTACACAGACAATTGACGGCGTAAATTACGTAATCGCATACGCTAGTAGAAGTCTAAACGGCGCAGAATCTCGCTACTCGGCATCAGAAAAAGAATGCCTTACGGTAGTTTGGGCCATACGAAAATTTAGGTCATATTTAGAAGGTTACAGTTTTAAAATGATCACAGACCACTTGGCATTGAAGTTGCTCCATAACTTAAAAAACCGCACTAGCCGATTAGCCAGATGGGCGCTAGAACTCCTTGAATATGACTACGAAGTCATATACCGCAAAGGTAGTTCAAATGTCGTCCCTGATGCTCTTTCGAGATCAGGAGAACCAGCCAAAAATATAGCATTCGCATTAGCCTGTAGTGTAGAAAAACCAAGAGCAGACGTTAACGACAAAACAGACGACTGGTACTCAACTAAAATCAGACAACTGACCAAAAGACCGGAAGAACACGAAAAATGGCGAATAAGAGATTCGCAACTCTATTTTTACAGAACTGACCCATTAAAATCTACTCTCTTGCCAGACTCTAACCCATGGAAACTCGTCGTACCCAAAATATTACGAATACAGGTTTTAAAAGAAAATCACCCCTAGCGGACCGAATGAACGGAACGGATACGCTACAGCGTATCGCTATGGTATCCACATCGTATCCTCTGCGTATCATGGAAGAAAAACAAATTAAAAAAGGAAGATGAACATTTAACTTGTTGAAATTCGGATTCTACGTGAAATTTTGCGTTAGAAGGTCATGGAGTAGTTGCAATAGTTTTTCTTGCAACGATAAAAACTTTTAAAAAATATAATACTTATCGACAACGTGCGCTCCGAAAAATCACATGCGAGAATTTCTGAGTACTACTTCTGGCCAGGGATGTATTCAGAGATAATCAATTACGTAAAAAATTGTAAAGTCTGTCAAAGAACCAAACCGAGTAACCAACCAAAAATAGGGCTAATGGGAAAAAGAATCATTGAAGAACCATGGACCATGATTGCTGCAGATATCATGGGCCCATTACCGATTTCCAAAATGAGAAAAAACCAATATTTATTAGTATTTGTAGATATTTTCACAAGATGGGCAGAAATAATTCCGATAAGAAAAGCTAACGGGACCACAATAGAGTCAGAATTCCATAAGCGTGTCATTTCGCGTTTGGGAACACCGCGGATTCTCCACACCGATAATGGTACAGAATTTGTAAATAAAACATTAAGAGACTTGACAGAGAAATTCGGTATTAGGCACACGAAAACCCCAAAATATTACACCCAAGAAAATCCGACAGAACGATACAATAGAACAATTAAACAAATAATTGAAACCTACTTAGATAACGACCATTCTACCTGGGACGAACACATAGACGATTTACAATTCGCAATTAACACGAGTAAAAATTCATCAACACAATTTACCTCTGCATTTTTAAACTTAGGTCGTGAATTGGAACCACTGCAGTCCCTCAGAAAAAATATGCCCGCTGAGCGGGCACATTCTCATTGCGCGCTGCGCGCGCGGCTCGCAAGTTTGAGCGCGCCCAGGGCGCGCGACTGTTGGTTCTCGCGCTTCGCGCTCGAGAATATATTCATCTGGCGCTTCGCGCTCGATAATAATGTATTTACCTCGCGCTACGCGCTCGGTCTTTCCATTTTCCACGCATTTGTGCACAGAACTTTTAAAATTAAAGGTCAAAGCTTTAAAAACTTTTAAAAAATATAATACCTATCGACAACGTGCGCTGAAGGCGACTTCAAGCGCATCCATAATCGATTAAGGAGTACTGCTTAAACGATTATGGATTCTTGA
>CAKNWW010342647.1:0-12496 GCA_932074435.1 Andricus kollari
AAATTTCATTTTCAAGGTCAAAAGTGAAAAACTATGTTTTTTTTAAAGAAATTTTGGGAGGTTTTTAAATTAAATTGTTAAACCTTTTGTTTTCTTCTCTGTACCCACCCTGAGGGTATGAAATACATCGTTAAAAAAAAGAGTTACGCAAAGGGGAGTAGGGGTGTGTTTGAGCTCACTCGCGCTTTTTTAGAAATATGGCAATGAAAATATCCGCAAATAACGTTTTCAAGGATAAAACTTAAAAAAGTGGAGATTCTTGACAATTACATTAACGGAAATTTTTATAGCTATATCCTTAATCAGAAAATTAAAACAGATCGATGTGTTGTGAGTTTGATTATTTTTTTTAATCACAGCTTCGAGGTCTATGGATCTTTCCGACAAAATTTAGTACACAATAAAACTATAGGGTAGATGTACGTTTTGTGACCACTTTGAGATTTATAAGTAAATCTTAAATATTTAGTTCTTACTATAGTGTTATTTTGTATATTCATAGGGTTTTTTTATGTTGGCAATGCTGTGAAGTCTTTTCTATAGGACGTTAAAATTATAGTTTAAGAAATAATTGAATGGCCACTACTGGTGAAACAGGAGGTTAGATTAAATATTATTAATTTTTTATAATAAAGTAAGGTTCAAAGGTTTGGAATTTTAATAATTCGATTATTTATACACTAATAATGTTATTAATGCATATTTCGTTATGAAATATTTTATTTAAGTTAATTTAGTTCTTGATAAAAGATTCGAAATTGCTTAAAGTGGCCACAAACGGTAGATCTACCCTACATACGAAGAACTAATTGTGTTGATCCAACGTTATCTATGCCAAGTAAGGCAGAGTAAAAGTGCTAACATTGTGACATTGACACCTTCTGTTCTCTTTTTTTATTTAAAAAATAAATAAATAAACCCTATTGGTTCAAAAATTATGACGAATTTTGTATTATTACATTGTTTTGCTGTTGATTAATAATACAAAATTAGGAACTCAAAAAAGAAAGTTTTTTGCCTCTTTTAACATTTTTCAAAAATGTGCAAAAACATGTTTTGTTAGATTGAATCATACACAAAGCGCCGATCCTCAGAAGTACGGAAAAATCCATGTAGTTTTGAGTTGAAACAAAAAGGAGCCTCGCAGGCTCATTTTGAGAATCTAGAGGAAATTCATCATTTTGAGATGGTTTCTTTGATGTTTCGAGTATCGTCAAGTGTTGCGCTTTTAATTTCTTTCCATTTCACAGCATCTATTAGTCACAGAAAATAAAATTAGTACTTAGCACTGAACAGTGCTTGTCTTAGGTTCAGTCATTCGGATTAGAGATTTGTACAACACGGCACCTCATTAAAGCATCAGCACATTTTAAAAGAAAAATCATCAAAAGTATATTGAGGAAATCTTAAAAATTCGGATCGTGTGTCTCAGGAGTATTATCGTCCCTTGTAATGGCAGAAAAAAAATAATTATTATAGTCGATGAGTCCCAAGAAATTTTTGGGTCCGATGAATATTTTGGGTACTACAGGGCACTGAAATTACATGTAGGTGAACAGCTACTTGCAAATATGCGTGCAAACCCGAAAAGCAATTCCTCCTACCGCAGTAACGAGATAAAATATTGGCTCACCGAAATTAGGTACATGGAAAAAATGGAAATGTAGGCTAGGTTCTCCGAAATTTAGTAAGTGTAGCACAAATAATTTCAGTGAGCTTAGATAACTCGTACACTATTGCAAATATATAGTGACAGACCCTGATTTATGCAGAAATCAATCAAATGTTTTGAATTCTCCCAATCCTTCTGAAAGCATGGAATTCTTTTCAACTATTTCCCAATTCATTAACTTTAGTCGACGGTAAACTAATACTTAATTAAGATGCCCTTATTTATTTTTTATTTTTGCAGAATTCTGTCGAAGTCTTTGAATTTCATTAAAATCTTTCGAATTCTTCTAAAATCTTTAGAATTTACGTTGAATTATTGTAAATTTCTTGAAATCTTTTGAATTCTGGAGAATTTCCTTGATTGCTCAGACTTTATATATGATCATTTGAATTCTTTTGAAGATTTTAAAGAATTCTCTTGAAATACTTGGCATATAACTTCATTTATTTTCAATTTTCTGAATTCTTCTCATAACATGAAATTCTTTTCAACTATTTAAAAATTTGGCAACTTTGGTCGACGGTTGAACTGCTCCTGGATTAGAATACACACTTTCTTGATTTCGCATAATTCTGTATAAATCTTTGAATTGACTTGAAACCATCTGAATTCTTCTACAACTTTTCACATTTTCTTGAAACATTTTAAATAGACGTTCAATTATTTTGAATTCCTTTAAGTGTTTTGAATTCTGCTGAATTCTCTCGATTTCTTAGAGCCCATTTGTGATATTTTGAATTCTTTTGAAGATTTTTTAACTCTCCCGAATAATTCAGAATATAACTGCGTTTATTTATAATTATCTGAATTTTTCAGAAAACATGAAATTCTTTTCAACTATTTCCAAATTCGTTAACTTTGGCCGACTGTGAACTACTACTGAATTAAAATGCACTCGTTCCTTTTTAATTCTGCAGAATTCTATAGAAGTCTGATCTAACTCTAAATCTTTTTTATTTTTCAAAGCTTTTTTGAATTGCTCTAGAATATTTAGAATTCACGTTGAATTATTGTAAATTTCTTCAAGTCTTTTCAATTCTGTAAAATTCTCTCAATTGCATAGAATTTCGCAGATTTAAAAAAAAATGAGTGCATCTTGGTTAAGCAGTAGTTCACCGTCGACCAAAGTTGATGAATTTGGAAATAGTTGAAAAGATTTCCGTGTTTTCAGAAGAATCAAGAAATAAAGATTTAAAAAGATTGTTTAAAAACTCAAAAGATAAACCATTCATAAACTACATTACTAATTTAGATGCAGAGGGAGTCGTGCCGAAAATTGCGGTTAGTTACTAGGGGGGGGGGGAGGGGGGGGGGGGGGGGTGGAAGTAACTTTAAGAACTTAGATAACGCTTGGCACGTTTCCTGTTGCTAAAATTGTTTTAAAATTATTTTTATATTTTAGACTTTACAATCTTTCCCCTTGTTTATGGAATTCTTTTTATTCACTGTTTTCAAGAAACTTTTTCCTTTTTAGCCCCCACTCGTATTTTCGCTTAAAGACGAACTGAATTAATAAAACCCAATACAAAAATTCATTATACTTAATTGAAAAATCTACGATTATATTTTTGGTACGAAATTCACCTCGATTGGTTAAAAACTGTACTAATTATTTAAAAAGTTAATTATTTGGTTAAAAATTCAACTATTTTGTTAAAAGCTCGTGTATTTTGATAAGCATTTGTCTTTATTGGTAAAAACTAATCTCTTTGGATACAAATTTAAATACTTGATTGAATGTTCAACACTTAAGTCAAAAATTAAATTTTTCTTGTTGAAGATTTTTCATTTTAGTTACAAATTCATCGATTGTATTGAAAATTCACGTTTTTTTCCAAATTTTTATTTCTTGGTAGAAAATAATTCTTCTCAAATAAAAGAATAAAAATTCAATTACTTCGTTTTACGTTGAACAACTTTTCTAAAAATCTATTCTTTTTATGAAGATTCATCTTTTTTTTTTTAATTCATCTCTTTGTTTGGAAATTTTAATATTTTGCTTAGAATTCGCTTTCTTTTTCTTCTCTGAGGTCTATTTCAACTATTTTAACTTCCAATGAAGTTAAAATCATTTATGGTTGAAATATCAACTATTGAATTTTTCGTTGTGAATAGATCTGTTTTGGTTGAATAAAATTCAAGTACTTGGCTAAAAGTTGAACTACTTCGTGAAAAGTTCATTCTTTTTTTTTCAGTTGAAGATTTATAATTAAATTTATTCCTTTTGCTGAAAAATTCATCTTTTTGATTGAAAAATTAACCATTTAATTAAAAATCAATCTCTTGTTGTTGAAAATTCGTTTTTGTTAAAAATTGATTTTTTTAATCTAAAAATGTAATTATTCCATTTTTCGTGGAAAACTTATCCTCTATAAGTTGAAAATTCAACTATTTGGTAGAGAATTAGTGTATTTTGTTGAAAAGTCATCTTTTCGGGTAGGAAATTTTATTATTTTGCTGAAAATTTAATTATCTGGTTAATGACATCATTTTTTGTGGTAAATTCAACTTCTTGCATGAAAATTCGTCCTTCTGGATTCAAAATTAATCTTTCATGGTAGGTAAGACATCTTTCTTGGTTAAATACTTTTTTTTTAAATTAAATATAATATAATTTATTTATTCATTAATATGGATAAATCTCCTTTGTCAGGATTTCTGTCAGGACTTCTGTCTTGAATTTTGGAATTATAATTATTCATTAATATTAACTTTTTTCCGAAAAACTCGTCTTTTTAGCTTTACTGTTAGAAAAAATGTTCACTGGCTTCCAATATAATATATGTAAATAACTTCATACACATGTAATTGAAATTTAATATAGGTGTGTATATTTAATGTAATATAAATTTTATTATTTTAATATAAAATGCATATTTAGTCTAAAATAAATTTATTATTATTAGTATACTAATATTACTAATTATACTAATATACCTATATTACTAATTATACTAATATACCTATATTAATATAATATCCTATTTCTTAGCATCACGAAAATATTCTTTCATAATAGTAATTTTTATTTAAACCAGGCATATCTTTTGTTGATCTGAAGAAATTAATACTTTGGCTGTATTTTCATGATTGAAATAAATATTTTATATATTCATGAAAATGATTTACTTGGCTCAAAAGGTCTAGATTCACTGAAATCTTATTAATCCTTCAAAGAAATGTTTATTTGATTCGATTCTTTGAATTGATCAGGACGCATTCGAATCAATTCATTTCCCATAGTTGAATTTACTCTTTAGGCTTCAATAAATCAAAGAAATAATTAATTCATTCTGAATAATATTAATTAAGTTAGAAATATATTTGTCTGGTACGAGTTGATGCATTTATACTAATGAAACATATCTTCAGATGAATACAAAATTAAATGTATGCTTACGTAAGTATTTATTTCCTTAGTTAAAGAAAATGTTTCATTTGATTATTAATATTAAATTAATAATCACAAATAAGCATTTATTTTTATGAAATAATTCTTTTGTTAAACTAAACATTCATGCATTTGGTTGGAACATATTTTCCTTTCAATGCAGAATACCAAAGAGAACATTCCAAGCAAATATATCTTCCAATAAAAAAAATGTTTCACTTAGATATAAATCCATATCCATTCAGCGGAAATAAATACATATAATATTAGTGAATAATGGCGTTATTTATCTTAATTGAATAGTTATTCAGGTAAAATTAATATTTTGTAAAATTCAACATCCATGTTTTTGATTTTAGTTCAATCGCCACTAATACTTATATGTACTACTATAAGAGGTTCGCGAAATCATCCAGAGGGGCAGAAACCGGGATTGTGGTGTACTATATGGTCAGGAATCAATCATTTTGCTCATCTTAATAATCAATTTTCCATCACAGATCCTCATATTTGTGATGAATTTCCATAAAGATAAAAACATTGATGGTTATTTTTAATTTCGAAGTGCATTTCGTGAAGAAAAATTGAACGAATTTGTATCGAATTTCTAAATTTTGTTAATGCACTTTTGCGTTACACTCGCGAACAATCTTCAATCCAATTTTTCTCACGAAATCTCTAGAATCGCGAACTTTTTGCATTATTAGATAAGCGGTCATTCATGATGCATTATTTTTATCCCGTTGCTAGAATTTATTGAAAAACAAATACTTTCAGAATGTAAAATACGTGCAATCAATCTCAAAAGTCACCTGTCCTTAAAATTATTTATAAAATCGGCAAAAATAGACCTATTATCAATTTCTGAAAATCTTGATGGAGGCTTTTGAGCATACTTCAGAAAAAAAATTCAGGTTGAAATTGTTTATTTAACAGTAGTTATTTAGAGTTGTATTTTTTGTTTCCTCTTTAGGAACAAATTACAACTTTTACTCAATCCTGATGATCAAGGCCTCAGTTTATTCTTTGAAGGATTATCTACAATTCTATTTGAGTGCGTTTTATTACAAAAATTAATTTAAAAATCATACAGTTATCGTCATGTACAATGACAGTTTAAATTGAAATAAAAACCATTCCAATGGAATTGTAAAGAGTCCTTCAAAGAATAAAGTAAGATCTTCGTCATTAGGATTGAAGAAGAAATGTAACTTTTCCCTAACGAGGAAGCAGAAATTAATCATTTAAATAACTACTGATAAATAAACGATTTAAGCCTGAATTATTTTTTCTGAAGTACGCTTAACACCCTCCGTCAATATATGCAGAAATTAATGATATATCTATTTTTGTGGATTTTATAAATCATTTTAACAATTGGCGACTTTTCGATCTATAACTTTTCTATACTACTTCAATGTATTTGAAATATAGGATTGTCTCATTTGCCATACACTTTTTATACTTTGGAAAGTCAATCATTGATCACTCTCATACTTATGATTTTTACCTGGGATACTACAACCTCTTGACAATGTAAGCTTGAACTTTTTGGGCCATTTATTAGACTCTGAAAACAAATATATGGTATTTCTATAAAAGAAAGTTTTGTCGATATCGGTAAACCCCTTTTTTCGATACCGGTATTGTATAGATAACCTTATTTTTAATCAATTCTTCTTGGTATTTATGATGGAATTAGCTTTGGGATCTATAAATTGAATGCTTGATTTTACAAGTCAACAGAGGTTTCGACACATTTTCATTTAACTGTTTTGAAAAAATAGCATTAATCGTAAACGGAACAGCTTTTGTGTTAAATTTCGAACTACCAAACATTGCAGATTAGTTTTTAAAGATTGTAGGATATTTGTGTTTCGGTAGATATTATTAAAGAATGGTTTTCTCTTAGATAAGCGCCAATATAAAATCCTTACATTTTGTAAATGAAGCATACGTTGTGTAGATTGAATGAAAAAATTATATTTGCATCTTTTTCAGATCTTAATCGATTTATTTAATTTTACTTATATATGGGACCAAAAGTGAAACAATTATGCGCTTAATCCTTTTAGATTTCCATAATAAATAATTTCGGACCCATTCTAAGGAACATGCTTTAAATGTTCTTTAAAGAATATTGAAGTAGAAAGGAACCTGAAACTACCCTCTGCACGTCACTTTATCTTGTTCGAGTTAGATTTTCCTCTATTTCAGTGGTGAATAGCCTGCGATGGGCTCGGGTTCCAAGTCAATGCTTGTCGCAATAAGGATCGGAGTGTCACCCCGTCCCGATCTTATAGACCTTCGTCTCATGCTCCCTTTTCCGCCCTCGTTTCAGCTTCTTTTCCACTTCTTTCTCACTCTCAGACGCAGGGATGTTTTGCATTTTAAGAAGGTGTCGGATCCCCTCTGCTCTATTCGAAGTACTACTCTTCCCTCGTCCTTTGCCGTCGAGAAGTCAAACAAAAAGAAGCTAAGATAGCTATGCAGTGCAAACGTTCTTTTAAAATCCGAGGTAATTCACGATCTCGTATCGACTTCTCCTCCCATTAGTCTCCAATTAAGTAAATAGTCCAACCACCTTGTTCGAGATTGAGACTTAAAAGGGAAAAAGGATAAAAAATATTATTGCATGGAGAGGATTACAAAGACAGTAATAAGGAAATAAACAACACATTATTTCTTATAACACACGCATGATTTTAGCCCTTTCGATGCCTGTAAAGCCGGGTTGCAGAAGAGTTTTTTAAGCATGGTAACGTCAGCAGAAGCAAAAGTATGATGTGAGAGGTAACTAATGAAAATCATACATCTATGAGGTCACATTTTGTGCTCACAGAAAATGATTGTCAAGCGATCAATTGATTGCGTCGACAGATTGTTTGACAAATTGAAATTTAGATCATATTTAAGAAAAAAATGTATTCATAGATTTAACGTAATACATCATTTTTTAACAAAAAAGATTGAGGGTGATTCATTACATATTGCAGATTGATAACAAAGAATGATAAAAATGCGATATAATTTTTATAGCATACAATAATTTTCATATTTCACATTTTTTTAATTTTTCGTTTATAAGCAGATGGGTTTTTAAATGTGAGGAATATAGCAACACAACAATAACTAAATTTGTTTATTTTGAGAAGATGATTCGATTGATATACTTAGAAACATTATATGAACAAATAAAGTTATGATATGTAGAGATTTATAATTTTTTTAAACGATTGTAAGAAAAAAAACTTTCTCAATTTTGGGAATATAGCAATATTGTAAGAAATAAATTTATTCGATATGATGAGATAAATCGAACAATAAAAAAATAAATAATAACAAGCAATAATAAATAATAAATAATAAATGAATAACGAAGAAGCGGACGCAATATCGCCTTTTCCATTCACTCAGACTCCTTTTACAATCAAGAATCCTCTTTTTCATCCCCTCAGACTCCGTTTGCAATCTCAAATCCCTTTTTTTATCCCATCAGACTTATTTTACAATAAACAATGTTCCTTTCTATAATGAATATGAAATATAATAAACATAAAACAATCATTTATGAGGAAGCCCAGTGCTCATTAAATGGTCACAAATAAAAATAAAACATATAATATAAACGCGCCCAAACTACTTTGCAGCGGTTTTCCCAAATATTTTGGTAATTTATAACTTTACATGAATTTCAAAAATGTCCATAATTATCCAAAATTGGCGAAAGTCATATTCAAAAAATAATACAGTTTTAAAAATTCCTCTATGTGAGCAGAAATCATGCCTGTGTTACAAAAAGCTTCAGAAATCCTTCATTTGTTATGAACAAAATCTTATGCAGCAAGGGGGTATGGACTTTTGGAGACTAATGTATTTTTTTAGTACTCGTTGAAGAAGTCCAACTTTTACCCCTTGGTGCATGATATACTATGAAAGCATCCGTAGTTTTTGAAAAACATTAGATATTTATGTTCGAGTTTTGGATTCTGACGAGGTGTTCCATTCTCTGTTGAAATCTGCGAAGAAATTAATAAGAACTTGAAAATAAACAAATTAGCAGCGATTCATTTGCAGTTATGAAGAGTTATTTTTTTGGATAAATGCACCTTTTATACATTTTCCAAATTTGATCTAAATATGTAGTCATATAAGGAAGAGACAATAAATCTTGTCTCGAAATTCAAAGAAAACATCAGATATAGCCTTCCCTTTATATTAATATGTATTTAGCTAAAATAAGAAATTTCTTAGAAAGAAAAAATCATTATTCTACTGATTTTGACAAACTAAAAGACTGTGTTTTAAGAAGACGAATTTTGGCCTCTAGAATCGATATATAGAATAGAATATGAAACCGAAGCTCTGCATCCTCCTGAAAATATCAATATAAAAAGTATTCACCTAAATAAAAAAATATATATTTATACAGTTGCGCTAGTAGAAATATACCAGAAATTTATAACAGTATAATAAATAACTAGAAAATGTTCGTCAAGAACTTAAATTGTGGATCATTCTGGGAACTGTCACGAATGACTGGACCATTCCTCGCTGATGTCAGTAAACAGAAATTCCACACAGCAGATAAACTAATTTTTAATTAAAAGTCCTTATTGTCGGTTTTAATATTAAGTTTTTGAATGAAATTTTTCTGGAAGCAAAATAAGAAATTAATTTTGAGACAAAAATTGTCAGGAAGCTCTTCCTATTATAGATTTTAAATTAGTTAAGTAATAAAAATTTAAAATTTAAGGCATTGTTAATTCCTTACTCAGGCAACAAAACTCAAAAGATCTACTCAGTAATGTAGGTCTACAACGAATTTAAGGCCATTCGAGCAGACCATGCAGTGTACAGTATATGTACCGCCAACATTGTTTAACTTCCACGTGAATTAGCTCTCAACCCACATTATTCTCCACAATTCAGCTAGGCGTCGTTTGTAGTTCCTCTTGAGTCTGGGGAATGTTTAAACTTCAAGGATGAAGATGAAGAGTCTCAAGTGGTGATTTCTTAGGGAACGAATTTTACACCACGTGGTCACGATAAAATAGTCTGGAGATTTTATAATCTTTGCGGTTCTCTCTTGCAAAATCGGATGGAAAATATCGTTCAGTAGCCGATAATCATACTCTTCAATAACCTTGTGCATGAAAAGATGAAATAGAATAAAATTTCTTTGCAAACACGAGTTGAAAAATCTATGTAAACTGTTTGAGTAAAATAAACAGCCCATCTGTATTAGCAGAATTTAAAGTGAACAATATTTGACTTCAATTAATGATATATTTTACATTGGCTGATAATGTATTGACTTTATCATTATGTTCCTCATATTTAGTTATATAATCGATTTCTTTTGGCAAATTCTATAAGAATTTTATTAAATATCCAAAGAAACAAATTTTTTGCTTGAATTGAAAACAGTTTTATTTCATTTTAAGAAATAGAAAATAGTTGCCTTATTGATTTAAACAAATAATTTGTTTAGTACAATTTGTTTGATTTAAACAAAAAATTGGATTTTATTGAATAATGAATTCGTTTAAAATTTCTTTATTTGAATTCATGAAAATATTTATTTGATTCAAACAAAAAATATAATGCAAAGCAGTGCTACAAAATGCCGCTAGACGTGCTACGGTACTAAACTAAATTCTAAATTGATTTATCCTTTGATTGACTTGATGGCATTGTTCTTTTTTTCTGTGTTGTGTGATTCTAACGGTTCTGACTTACTAGAAAACTTAAAATTAATTGTAAATGGACGCAATATCTCTAGTGTTGGAACTGCTTGAATATTCGGGCTTTGCATTTTGGATATAATCGAAAATTTTGCAGGTGAGTAAGTCTTTTTCATTTTTAACCTCCTTTCTTCATAAAGATGATTTATGAAATCGATAATGTTTTTTATCAATTGTAATTATCGCTGTATACTGAAAAGAGGAACACTCATATATATGTTCAATTCAAATTTCTAACTCTGGTTCACTTCTCATTATTTTACTTCATGATTTTTTAATTCAGAAATGAGAAGCACAATAAATTAGTCATTAAACTAAAGTAAACATTCGGATTGAATAAGTGTTCCTGCTTTTACATATATAACGATAATTATAATTTAAAAAAACATATGATCGAGCTTATACATTATTTTCATAAAGGAGCTCAATTTTAAGGTTAAGTGTGAAACGAAAAAGATTTACTTCACTTAAACAAATTCTATAGTTAATTTAAAAAATATATATTCAATTTAAACAAAAACTTTACTCAATTTAAACAACAGATTTATTCAAGCTAACCAACAATTTGTTTGAACTAAATAAATAAGGATAAACAAAAATGTTCATTGAATCAAACAAACATTTGTTTGACCCTATATCAAAGAAATAATTTGTTTGATTCAAACAAACATTTTTCTCAGTGTACTGAATTATACCTATGCAGAAAAATCTAATCTGAGAAATTTGTGCTTGCCCTGGCGAAAGTGGTCTATACATTTTTCAATTACGTACTGCCAGGTAGGCGAAAATATGCCCAGAATTTCAGATAGTCAGGTCAAACCAGTTCTTTCAAAGGCACAATTAGATGAATCTAGTTTTAACTGATATTTTCAGTTGAAACACGAAAAAAGATGGAATTAAACAAATATTCGGGTTTTTACAAAAGGACTTGGTTACTTGGCGTTTTAACTAGTTAAAACTAGTTTTAACAAATGATCGAGGTAATTTCGCGTTTTAACTAATTAAAACTAGTTTTAACTGGATTGGGGTTAAAAGGTAACATATACGGAAACATGGGGCAAATTGACGACAGGGGCAAAACGGGACAATGATTATCACTTATCTGTGGTGTGATGCCATCTACTGGAAATTATAGGAACTTCGTTTTGAGTCGTTCACGAGATTTCCTATGTCAATTTGTTATAATTTTGTTGTTATTTTACAAGTTATGAGACGCATGAATTGTTTTCGTGCGTAGTTATAATTTTGACTGATTTTCAACTACACGTAAGTAATACAAGTGTTTGTTAATTAAAATTGCTTCAGCACCATTCCTTTGTGTAATTAATAGCCCTTCTTTTGCGTCCAGACGTTTTTGATTGGGAGTATTATCGCGATTTTCGAAAGTCATATTGGAAAAAGTACTTTGGGGCAGAATGGGCAGGGGCAAAACGAGACACCGCGCTCGATGTAGTAGAGCGCACATTGCTTTCGATTTCTGCTAAATGCAGAAATCGAAGGTCGCGATTATTTGTACTGTGACGATTTTCCGATCGAACAGTGGCCCCAATGCAGTTCGTGCTACAATTGGGCTCATCAGTCTTACGCAGGTTTCGACAGTGAGGACGGAGACGAAATTCATGTCTGCGTATTTTATAAGGCCTGATTTTGGTCATTTTTATATAAAAAATGGACAATAAAACTTGC
>CAKNWW010342667.1:354-11888 GCA_932074435.1 Andricus kollari
AATTGAAAATTATTCAATTTTTAGTCCCGGGAACATTTTATTTTGAAGAAATTTCAGTTAACCGTTCTTCGAAGTTACATTTTTTATGATTGCAGTTTTGGTCCGTTGTTGATCCGTTGGATACTTCGTTAGATATTTTGTTTGCCCTTTTGAGTATTATTAATATCCGTCCATAGAATTTCTATATATTAAAAAAAGTGTTCTCAAACATTTTCAAAATTTTCTCACACAAAATACAAAAGCCTAATATAATTTGTAAATTCTTTCGAAAGTTATGTATGTGACAGACTCAAAATCTACATACACACATGCATACATACACATAGTCAGTCAGGCAGTCACATGCACCACAACCTGTCTTCTGGGTTCAAAAGTTCTCAAAACGTGGACATTTGACAAAAATAGAAGGAAGGGGGGGGGGGTCAAATTTTACACAAATCTAATGCCTTCTCTTATGAGAGTTTAAAAATAAATAAATAAAAATTTTGGATCAATAACACAAGCTATGAAAACAATCAATGAAAAAAGTTGCTCACCCGAAGAAGAGCTACGAATTTGTCATAAATAATTTTGTCATCGGGCGCGTAGTTCTTGTTTTATTTCCGAAAAATAACATTGAAAATTAAAAAATCAAATTTTTAAAAAATTACACAAGAGACGTACGACACTTTTGGACCTTTAGTTGATGGAAAACAGAGCTCGACTTTAAGTAACATAACGACGCAGAGACATGTAGACATTTAAATTTGAAACCAGCAGAGATCGTTTTCCATCGTCAAGGATGTTTAGATTCTGCGAATCAGCTTACTCGAACCAGAATAGAAACAGTGAATCGGTCCTAGTGCAGTCGTCAGCTAAGTGCAACGGTCCAGGGAAAGGTGTGAACATGACCAGTTTCATCCTTTCACAAAAATGAGAAATCTAATCCTTGCCCACTCCTTCCGCCCCCTGGCGAATGAAGTGTGGCAGTAGCTATAAGTTAAGGTAAGTCGAATATGAAATGACTTGTGTTTTCTTGAATCCTTTGGAATTTTACTATCTGTGTTCTATTCATCTTGAATTAGAAGGTGGTAGTCAAGATCCCACAATAATGTTTTAATGTTTCAATTCAATTTTGATCCAACTTCAGGCTACAAGGATTATTATGCTTCATTTGACAATTTTCTCATTGAATTATACACAGTCTCCAGTGAATCGTAATTAGCAACAACTTTCATAAAAATGTGTGTACAACAGTATTGCAAAAACGTCACCATTAGATGCTGATAACACAATGTAATCATAGTTTGACGTGATACAAATTTACCATTTCCTACAAGCAATCAAATTTCTTCATCGGCGGCAAAATAGTGTCTTCGAAATACGAATTGCCGGTTCTGATTTGGCTCGTGAATAAGCCGAATATATCCATGTTGTTCAAATGCATAGCCTAGAACTTTATAAAAAGAAGTCTTGCCCGGAGGAGAACTGGACCTGGCATGAAGAGGAGGCTACTGATGAGAAGTCCGGGCAGGAGCATTTTGTCTGGCACAAGAAGAAGAATCAGGATAGCGTTTGCCTTTGGGATTCCATACGGACTCTAGTGAATTGTCATTTGCAAAAGCTTGAGTAAAACTGTTTGGGAAGATTGGGTGATTTCTTCCTACTGGACAACACCTTATTTCATCTGCAGTCAAATTATCAACTACGCCGCTTATAATATTTATTTTTATTCGCGAATAATTTTCATCTGTCCTATATATTCCATGAAGAGTCCCACTATAATCCAATATCGCAAAAACGTCACCATTGGATGTTGATAATACAATATATTCTTGGTTTGGCCCAAGCACATAGTTCGCATACTCGATTCGCATTTGAATTGGTTTATAGCCAGGAAAAACGTATATTCGAAATTCAAATCGCTGGTTCTGGTTTGGGCAAGGAATAAGCCGAATATGGCCAAGTTGTTCTATTGCACATCCAAGTACTTGAACAGACAGAGACCTTCCTGGAGAGGACCTGGACCTGGCACGAAGAGGAGCCTTCTGAGGTGAAGTCCGGTCAGGTAAATGTTGTCTATCATGAGAAGAAGAACCAGAGTTGTGTTCGCTATGAGTATTCGATTGCAACTGTAGTGAATCGTAATTTGCCAATGATTTATTGAAACCTTGCGGGAAGATTGGGTGACCTCTGCCGACTGGACAATCTCTCAATTCATCTGGGGTCAAGTTATTAACTGCGCCACTTATCATATTTATTTTGATTCTCGCATGAGCTCTATGTGTCGCGTATATCGCACGGAGGAGCCCGGAACACTCTAGTATTGCAAAAACCTCATCATTAAATGTTGATAATACAATCTGTTCTTGGGCTGGCACGGGAATATAGTTCGATCTTGTTAGCAACCTAATGGGTTTATTAGCAGGAAAAACGTACCTTCGAAATTCGAATAGTAGGTTCTTATTTGTGTGAGGAATAAACCGAATGTACCCAAGTTGTCCAAGTGTATATCCAACTACTATATGTGAAGGCGGCCACCCAGGAGGCGACCTGGATTTTGCATGAAGATGAGGCTCCTGAGGAGAAGTCGGGTCAGGTGAATGTTGTATGTCAGAAGAAACAGAACCAGGGTTACTTTTGCTTTTAGGATTCCAATCGGACAGTAGTGAATCCTCATTTGCTGAAGCTTTATTAAAACTGTAGGGGAAGATTGGGTGGTTTTCGCCTACCGGACAATATCGCATTTCATCTGGGGTCAAATTATCAACTTTTCCGCTTATCATATTCATTTTCATCCTCGTACGAGCACTATTTGACGAATATATTCCACGAAGAAACCCGCTATGCTCTAATATTGCAAAAATATCACCATTTGATGCTGATAAAACAATATGCTCTAGGGCTGGCACGCGAATATATTTATTTCTGTCTGTTCGCAATCTAATTGGATAACCAGCAGGAAAAACGTATCTTCGAAACTCGAATCGTAGATTCTGATTTGTGCGGGGAATTAGCCGAATATATCCAAGTTGTTCAAGTGCGTATCCAAGTACTTTAGGAGAAGGAGGCATACCAGAAGGCGACCTGTCCGTGACACGAACTGGATGCTCCTCAGGAGCCTGAAGTATAGGACGAGAAGGAGAAGAGTGACAGCGAACCAGGCGGGGTGTGTTAGCGCAATCACTGCTTGACTGCGAACTTAACTCTGCGGAAAGAAATAGAAAATTTATGTTTGTTGTTGAATAAACTTTAAAAAGTGTTTGATACTTCATTCTCATTTTTGGTATAAAATAATTCAAAATCATGAGGAAAGGATTCCGTAAAGAAAAGATGTGTTATAGAAATGCCAGGTTGAGGGTGGTTAAGGCTGACTATGTTTAAATTTAACACAACTCATTGTTTTATCTTCATTTTTGGAATTTATTATAAATTCATCGTCAAAGAACTGTATTTAAAAAGAAATCTAATTTGCAAATAACTTCTTCTTTTCTTAAAAATGCAACCATTTTCGGGGAAAAAATTAATTATTTTGTTAAAAAAATGTTTCCCTTCATTGCAAATTCAACTCTTTGTTCGTAGGGCCAACTGTTTGTTGAAAAATAAAAAAATGTATTTTTTTGTATTCTACTATCTTGCCGAAACTACATCTTCATGGGTTAAAAATGTTCGTGTTGTTCCAAACTGAGCTTTTGTGTTTGATAGTTAAACTATCCTCGAATAAATTCGTCTTTGTAGGTTGAACAATTAACTGTTTGGTTGAAAATTCTATTGTATTGCTAAAAAGTAATTACTTTGTTGTAAGCTTAGTAGTATATTAAGCACAAGGGGGAACAAGAGGGACAATCTTGATACTTGTATGTTTTCAGTGAGAGGCGTAGCAGTCGACCTTAAGAGCCGCTTTTCATGTTCGTTGGTATGTAATGGCCATTATATCTATGACATCATGATGCCGTCCGAGAAGAGGATTTCCGAGCCTGGCTGGCTTTCTTCTCGTTCATTCCTCGGTCCCGTCTCTTTTCCTCGGGCCTCGGTTTCTCCGAGGAATGCGAGAGATGTGCGTTAGTGGTGCGGACAGCTTGCGAGAGTGTTATTTTCCCACTCTGACGCACTAATGCTATTAACTATCGTTCTTCAGTGAAATTTAAAGTCTAAATATGATTACATATTATATTTTTTAGTCCATTACTAATTAATTTGATATCAAATACGACTGTGTTACGATTGTTTCAAAAACTTAACTTCGCTCTGTTCGTATGTCATTTTGTTGAAATTTAAAATGTATTTTGAAAATTATAACAATAGAATGTATGAAAGAGAAAAGTAAAAAGATTAATATTTTTTTAAGTTATTTGGAGTTTAAAGAATTCAGAACTAATTTAATTTTTCATATTTCCAAGTAGAATTTAAAATATTGTGGTGTCTCATATCTACGTCTGGTAAATAGAATATACTAGTCGGACCATTTAAAAAATCGAAAGTGCGTACTATTACTTAAATCACTTTGTTTACTACATATTTTTTAAATTTTGTGAAATTTTAATGTAAAGAAGCAATACATAAGTCAGTAATAAGACACATATAAACTCATATGATCGGCACACAATCGATTTTATAATTCACCCCTACGAAAGACATGTATGTATGTTTGTATATTCATGTATGGAAACAATTTCATAATTCGGAAATACCTTAGCACTGAAAAGTTTCCCTTCGAGTCCCTCATGATGTGTATATCTTAGGGTTTGGCTAAGTCGAAATAAAATAAAAAAGTTCTTTAATCGCAGAGTTGTGGAGAAATCGTAAATGTTATTATTGTTTCTTAACCTCCAAATCATGCCCATTTTTTAAAATTTGCTTAGAACTTTTACGTATGTTCATATGGAAAAAATGTTATCTCTTATGGAGCCCTGAAAATGACAAAAATATAGCAGCTCCAAAATTTATGAATAATTTGTTTAGCGACTTGTCATTTTTAATGATCTGATATTCTTGAATTTTTTGGAAGTACATTTTAAACATCATAAAGCTTTTCTATGCTGCAAAAAATTCCGTGCGGAGCTTCTAAACTTTTTTTCATTTTCAGGTGTTTATGCGAGAATATATTTTTCAACACTGCGATTAAAAAATTATATTTTGTTATTTCAACCTTACCCAACCGCAAGATATTAATTAATATTAAAATATTTTACAAGATTCCAAAAAATTTCACATAGATTTTGCGTTCACTAGAAGGCTATTCATTAAAGAACGCTAATTAGCATTAGCGCGTCAAAGTAGCAAAAGAACGCTCCCGCGAGATGTCCGCTCTGCTAGCGCACATCTCTCCCATGCCTCGGAAAAACCCAGGCAAGAAACGAGAAAGGACGCCACGAGACAAGGCAAGACGAGACGTGGAATACCGAGACAGCACGTATGTCTTGTCTCATTCCAGGGGATTTCTCGCTTGGCGGCAACACTACTATGACGTCATAATTTTTAACGATATAAATATACAAATGACCATCATATGAATATAAGGTGGAAAAGGTGACTTTATTTTCGCTCCACAGGCCTGAGAAATGGCCGTATTCATGCAGGTATTATATAATTTATGATGAAAATGATAGATATTTAATAAGAGTATATTCACCAATAGAATTAAAGATGACCGCCAGAGTGAAAATGAAAGTATAGACCATCCTCATTTTCGCAATGTAGAGGAAAAACTGTTCAATGCTTTAGTTAATAAGTCGATCAACAAATGTAACCAAAGAATATTCTATTGCATCATCAAAGTACAAATATATACATAAGTAGTCTTTACCTCACAAATATGTGAGATGACGACGTTATTAGTTTCAAGGTTGTCCTTCGGAGATATAAATATCAAATTTGAATCTCAATTGAAAGACATTGGCTTTAATTGGATTTAAACTTTCTATGTAACAAAAAAATTATAAAAAAGGAAAGTTCCTTGGATCATTTAAAGCCACAGAGTAAAGTCATGTGAAATAAAGAACAAACAATAACATGATAAAATATGTGTGCTTTATTTTGCACTCTCCAAATCAAATCAAATATTCTAACCAAAAAAGAATGAAATCTTAGTTTTCAAGGTTGTTACCATGAAGCATGAAAAAGTATAGCCGTAATGAGTATGAGTAGAGGACAATGACTTACTGTAATATATAAGATTTAAAAATATGCGTACCTTAGTTCACTTTTAAAATTACTTTTTTGACTGATTTGAAAAAATTTGATTTCCTAAATGTTAAAGTTGAAATACTTTGTCAAAAATTAATTTTATTAATAATATCCACGCGTATTCTTGAAAGTCAATCATTTTAAGTTAGCATTTTAACAATTTTATTCTCAATTTATGTATTTTATTTTAAATTCTCCTTTTTTATTTTTGTTTCGAATACACGCTCAAAAGTTTAACAACTATGTTGAAATTTAATTTCATCAATTGTATAGAAGTTTCTAGTTTTCTCGAATCTCTGATACTATATGTGTCGATGAGTTTTCACTAATTTCTAGAACAAGTAGCAAGTGATAATAATTTTTTTAATAATGGCAAATTATCTTACAAAAGACCTTTGATTCTGAACACTCATTATCTACGTCAATAATTCCAGAAAATAATACATCTTTACGATTCACAGAGTATAAAAATTTGTTTAATAAATTAAAATTGTTCACGTAATTGCCTAATATTCTAAACAAGCAAATATTACTCATAACATTCGTACATTGTGTAATTAATTCTAGAATATTACATCTTTTGATGATTCACTTAATATAATATTTTGTTCAAACAAGAATAATTATTTCAACAATTCCAAATCTGGTAAAAAATACTTAAAAACTTGTAACCTAATGAATAAAAATAATTAATGTCCAAAAATTTAAAAAGAAAACATTGTTCAGGATTATTCTCAATTTTTCTCGGTTTAAACCTAGTGCTTGTGTTACGTATCGAGGATTTAGGGTTAATCTGAAAATATTCCTCCATCTGTATAATCTTTATACATTGTCATCCTAATCAGATGGTATTGGTTTCATATACAATTTGATTTTGTGGGTTTTCATAATTTCTCCACGTTTTAAATTCCCCTAGTCAGAAAAAACGATTTTTGCGAAGGTTTCTGTGTGTAGTGTGCCTGTAGCCGAAATGCAGTCTGTCTGTAGTCTGTAGTCTGCAGGCACGATTACTTTCGAAAAAATTATCAGATTGGATTGAGCTTTGGCACACTTTCTTAAGGCCTAAAAAGGACAGGTTTGTTAGCCATTTATCTGGTATAAAAATTCAAAAAGTTAGAGCATTTCCGAAATTTTTTAGACTATTCACTTCAAGAATTAAAAATTTAGTGCAAGGCTATTTGTATTACTCAGCATTTCGAACAATTTATCTCTGAAATTTTTTTTGATAGAAAGCAAATTATCAGTCTAACCGCGTTTTACGAATTAAAAAAAAACGAAAATTCACAAACATATCATAAGCATATCATATAGGATTTCAAGGATATAAAGAGATTTATAAATTTTTGTTTGCAATTCGGTGTGTCTCGATCATGCAATACCCCCATTCATTCGGAATTCACATTGAATTCTTATTAATCTATCCTGAATCATTTCTTATTGTTTTGAATTCTTTGGAATTGCTTTGCGTTTCTTTAGCTCATTTCAAACTTACTGAATTTTTATTTTTCTAAATCTATTCGACTTCTTTTGAATTAGCTTGAACTGTTTTGAAGTCTCATGAATCCAAATCGTTTGATTTGTTTTAAATTAAAGAAAGGCAACATTCACATTGGAAATGAATATTAGTCACTATTTGTTATTTCTGATTTCAGAAATGAGTATCTTTTGTTCACTTTTGCGGTTTAAATATGTAACTTTTTCAAGGTAAATTAACCTGCGGCGGCCCTGAGGCTAATAAATTCAAGAAATCAACTGAATAACTTAAAATTGAGTAACTTTTTCACTTTCTTTTCCTCTTCCACTTTTATAAATTCACGACGGTACTCTTTTTGTAAATTTTAATCGTCACAACTCTTTAAAAAAACAATGTGAAATGCGTGAAAGTGCAAGTGAAAATAAATGTGAAAAAGTTACACAATCGCCCCCTTAGTTTCTCATTTTCTGTGTTTTCAGTACCATATTTTTGTAATGTTTCGTACAAATAATGAATAACCATTTATTGAAAGAACGTATTTGAATTAATTAATATGCAATTCTTACCGTCAGCTATACTAAAATACTCTAATTCCGTCCTTTTGTGATTTAACTTTCTCAAATGATTTCAAATCTGTTCTATAGAAAAAATGGCATCTCCACATCCACCGGATTGAACAAAAAGAATGATATGAAGTTGAATATCGAACGCTTTGTCAATGTTAAGTACAATAAAAATATCAAGAGAGCATTTTTTTACTTACTGAAGGCTTCCAAACCTAGGGCCATCATCTATTTCCTTAACAAACTTTTTGTCCTTGCGGTTCAAATAAAAATTATCATCATTATGATTATCTCCATCAATGAATCGATTAAATACTCAATAAATTTAAGGAATGGAGTGGTGAAAAATCACAAATTTAGCTTACCTACGAAAGTCATTAAGTAAAAATATTTTCGAATTCTTTGACAAATTCAGTAATTAAACAATAAGTCAACTTTTGAACTATAGCGTAAAAATAGTGTTTGCTAGCAAAATGATTTTGCCAGATTTAATCCCGATAATCAAAATATAAGAAACAATAGGGTAGGGGGAA
Organism: Andricus kollari; assembly: GCA_932074435.1. Taxonomy (NCBI): domain Eukaryota; kingdom Metazoa; phylum Arthropoda; class Insecta; order Hymenoptera; family Cynipidae; genus Andricus; species Andricus kollari. The sequence continues at coordinate 9,090 of CAKNWW010342667.1, forward strand.
ATGACTTGCAAAATTCCTATCAAAATCAAGCAGGGTTGCTAGATAATAAGAATGAATGTTTTAGAAATTCTAACAGTGAATCTTATTATTAACCTCGATATCGTAATAATGGTGCATATTTAAGACAGGATCAGAATCAATTTGTAAATAATTATTAATCCGGGCGGGCATATAATAATTACCCACGTGAGAATTATCAAAATCAAGGATATTTTAATCCAAACAATAGCGCTAACCAGATAAATAATTCTTTTAATAGTCCAAATCGATCAAATTTTGATTACGAAAATTCGCAAAATCGTGTTTCATATCCAGATTATAATGACCGAAATAAAGCTCCACATAATCAATCTCAATTGCGTGATCAACGACCAAATTATTTAAAAATAATCATAACTCCCGAGATCAAAACAATAGAAACACATCTCACTCATAATTATGAAAATCAAGTTATCTTGCCTAGAGATACGAACGATCAATTGCACAATAAAAAAGGCTTATAATAATCAGAAAAATAGTCTGCCACAAAGTAATACAATCAACCAGACTAGAATTCGTGGAAAATAAAGATAATCGAGATGAATTTTTCTTCAACCAATGAAACGCACATGCCTCGGGTCAGTAGAAAGTAACACGATAGAGGAAAATCCGGGGCCCAAATATTTTAGAAAGCCTCTACTTTTAGATATGAGAGGTGAACTGTTAGAAAACGATGATAATACGGTAGATGAAGAATTAGATAAATGTCCAATAATGATTTTAAATCTCGAGAGCATAGAAACAAATGCATTAAAGATACAGGTAGCAAAGCAACTTGTATTTCTGAGACCTTTTATGAAAATAATCATAAAATTTTCAAACAATGCGAACTTTTACCAATTGTAGGAACCACAATTGCTGGTGACTGGGGCGAGACCTATAAAATTAAAGCATCGAATTCATGCAACATTCAGAATGGACGACTGGGAAGGCTCTTATGTGTTTCTGATTGTTCCAGGGCTAAATAATGAATTTATCATTGGAGTATACACATTGAGTAGATTAAAAAGAAAAATCGATTTTGAAGATAACATTATTGAACACAAAGCTAAAAATAAATCTATTAAAATTAAACTGTTCGAAGAAGATATAAAAAAATTTCGCATAATGATGAACGCGGAAAACGTCCAAAAAGAAAGATACATAGAATGTTTAGAAAAATATTTATAACCGAAGAAAATGTTCTAAATGTTACAAAGGAAACTAATACAAATGAAACTTATAATAATTCCCAGGATGAACATGCATTTACTGATGTACAAATAACAGCAAAATTTCCCCTCCGTACTGTACTAAACGCATTAGAAAAAGAGCGATTCTACAAACTGATATCTCGATATAAAAATATATTTTCTAGAACCCCAGATTAATACAAACGATTGAAGAGAAGCAATACAAAAAATACACACACAAAAATTAATAAATTTAACAATTTGATGAACAAAATATCTATATTAGCTCTGCTTGAATTAAACTAGTAGAAGTGAGTTTGTGACGAATTTTAAAATAAAAAAAACTAATAAATGTTTGCGATTTTTGTAACGATTCTGCAGTCCATTTAACAATGGAGACCTAGTTTTGCATGATTGGAAGCTAAAAATAAAACTTAATGTTTGTGGCAAACTGCTTCATTTGAACAAAGTTAAAAAAGTGTCTCCTCGTAACGTCTTTGCACCTTATTTAATTATAAGGGCGTAGCTCTGCGAGTGAATCTTGATAAATAATAAATTGTATTTTTTCGTAACGACCTTGCACCTCATTTAATTATGAGGACGTCGTTGTGCGAGCAAACCTTGGGGTTCTTAATTACAAATTTATGAAAGAGAATCTAAAATTCAGTTGCAAAAATTGGAATAAATTGATGTTTGTGATTTGTCGTAACAGGCCTGCACCTTATTTACTAATAAGGACTTTGTTCAGTGATGAAACACATTAACAATCATGAAATTATGTATATTGATCTCAAATATATTTTATGAGATAGATCTTTCAAAATTCTTCAAACTCATCGCATAAGTAAGCCATCATCCCTCCCTCGAGTTAATTCACAATCTTTCTTTTTTGTTTTAAAATGATGATTTATGGCTCAGTGGAAAACCTTTTATTTAAGGAATTAATCTTACTCAATTGTAGTTTGCTTAACTTTCAAATTTATTTGTAACATTTATAGGGCTAGTTTTAATGTCCTGTTAGTATCGAAATTAACTTATATCATTCGTGGCAATTTACAGGACAGGAAAAAGTAAACGCAAATTGAACGAATATCTCAATGAAAATTGAAATAATTGAGATAAGTTTAAAATGCAAGATTAGCATTGCTAAAAATTAGTATAATTTTTACTAAATTCAAGATCTTGAACTGAAATGAGCCAACTGCCCTTAGAATTAAATGGACAATATTGATAAACACAAAATCGATCCCCGGTTAGAGGGACTGATAATGTTACAAAGTACTACGGAATTCGAAAAAAAATACGGGTTCTCATGTCCGTCTGCACTTGAGGCGGAACTGAGTTGAGCCGCTTGGACATTGGCCAGGAATGACCTTAACAAACGGTAGTCCGCCCCGACCCCTTATTTTTTACAAAGTATCAACAGGCGTCGCCCTTCAAAGTGCATGGCAGATTACGATGTGCGTGACGACAAAGTTTTAATGTGGATTCCGATTGCTTTCGATATATCGATTTTTTATGTTAAACTTATTGGCTTTCACTTTTGATTAATGTAATTTCTGAGTATCAGTTTCGATGGTATTTTTTC
>CAKNWW010342674.1:193-11968 GCA_932074435.1 Andricus kollari
AGTCTATTCTCGTCGTAGACTACTCTCATCGTAATCTAATCTCATCGTAGACTACTCTCGTCGTAGTCTACTCTCGTTGTAGTCTATTATCATCGTAGACTACTCTCATCGTAATCTTTTTTTGTCGTAGACTACTCTCGTCGTAGTCTATTAACATCGTAGGCTACTCTCTTCGTAGTCCATTCTCGTCGTAGACTTCCCTCGTCGTAATCTACTCTCATCGTAGACTACTCTCGTGGTAGATTAATTTCGTTGTAGTCTACTCTTGTCTTAGTCTATTGTCGTCATTGACGACTCCCATCGTAGTCTACTCTCGTCGTAGTCTCATCTCGTCGCAGTCTATTCTCGTCGTAGACTACTCTCGTCGTAGACTACTCTCGTCGTAGTCTACTCTCGTCGTAGTCTATTCTAGTCGTAGACTACTCTCTTTGAAGTCTCTTTTCGTCGTAATATACTCGCGTTGTATCTATTCTCGCCGTAGTCTACTCTTGTCGCAGACTAATCTTGTCGTAGTCTATTCTCATCGTAGTCTATTGTCGTTATAGACTTCTCTCGTCGTAATCTAATCTCATCGTAGACTACTGTTGTGGTAGATTACTTTCGTCGTAATCTACTCTTATCGTAATCTATTCTCGTCGTAGACTGCTGTCGTCGTAGTCTACTCTCGTCGTAGTCTACTCTCGTCGTACTCTTCTCGTCGTAGGCTACTCTTGCCGTAGACTACTCTTGTCGTAATCTATTCTCGTCATAGACTACTCGCGTCGTAGACGCAATCTACTTTCATCGTAGACTACTCACGTGGTAGACTAATCTCGACGTAGTCAACTCTTGCCGTAGTCTGTTCTCGTCGTAGACTACTTTTGACGTAATCTACATACTTCCGTCGTAGTCTCTTCTCGTCGTAGTCTATTCTCGTAGTAGGCTACTCTCATTGTAGTCTATTCTCGTCATAGTCGACTCTCGTCGTAGTCTACTGTTGTAGTAGGCTACTCTTGCCGTAGACTACTCTTGCTGTAGACTACTCTCGTCGTCGTCTACTTTCGTCGTAGTCTCTCCTCGTGTCTATTCTTTTCGTAGGCTACTCTCGTCGTAGACTACTCGCCGTAGACTCTTGTCGCAGACTAATCTTGCCGTAGTCTATTCTCAACGTAGTCTATTGTCGTTACAGATTTCTCTCGTCGTAATCTAATCTCATCGTAGACTACTGTTGGGGTACATTATTTTCATCGTAATCTACTCTTATCGTGGTAGACTACTCTCGTCGTAGTCTACTTTCGTCGTAGTCTCCTCTCGTCGTAGTCCATTCTCGTCGTAGGCTACTCAAATCGTAGTCTCTTTTCGTCGTAGGCTACTCTCGTTGTTGTCTATTCTCGTCGTCGTCTACTCTCGCCGTAGTCTCTTCTCGTCTAGTCTATTCTCGTTGTAGGCTACTGACGTGGTAGTCTCTCTTCGTCGTACTACTCTTATCGTAGCATATTCTTGTCGTATTCTACTCTCGTTCCGATGATTTTTTCGCATTTTTGCTCCTACAGTTTTTTTTTAAACCTGAAAAGACATGTATTTAAGGAAACGATATTGAACGATGAAAGTAGTCTTCGTGTGAGCAAACAACCAAGAACCAAACGTTGATATTGATAGCAGTTGTACCTACTGAACAACTTTGGAGTGTCTACAGAACATCTTTCTTTTTGCGTAAATCGCTACCACTTTGCTTTTACGCATTTATTTATGCATGAACTTTACAAGGTAAAAGCTAAAGATTTCATGAAAACGATATGTCGGATTACCTTTTATGCAAACTCGGGTCCAGAGAATGCAGAATGTGGAAAGTTTAATTTAATCATATTTTTCCAGGTTGAGATACTTTATGCAATTTACCACTTACCACTTAGAAAATAAATTGGTCACGAGGTCTTGATGAGTATGCTCGGGATGAATAAAAATAGATGGAAAGTTCGATCTTATATTTGTCCCAATCCGTATTCTTTTTTTTTGTCTTGTCGAATATTTAACCGAATCTGTATTCCTTTTTTTTAACTTGTAGAATATTTAACCCAGTTTTTTTTAAATAGTGACATCAGCACACCTTACCAGGAGGATATTTATTTCTGTATGCTGAAATGAAAATTAAGAGTGACTGATCGGAAGTAAATGTTGACTAACTCAAATAATGCGGACTCGAAGATTGACAGATTAGTCAAAAAAGACTTTGCAAATCAGTCAATTTGACTTTCCGATGGAATCATTTATTTAAATTATCCAATCTGTTGAATTTTCAAGTAAAAAAGTCCTTTTTAGAACAAAAATGGAATAGTTATGTCTTCAACCATAAAAAGAATGTTTTTTAAAGTAGTTCAACTATCAACCATGTAGTCAAATTTGCAACAACAACAAAATTTCAACCAATGTGATTAATTTTCTACCAAAAAGACGACTTTTCAACCATAAAGTTGAATTTTCAACTAAAAAATAATAATTGTCAACCAAAAGAAAACTATATCTGAAAAAAATTGTTAAATTTTCAACCAAATAAATGAACTGTCAACTAAAATTCTTCAGCTTGAACCAAAAAAATGCATTTTTTATAAAGTAGTTCAACAAAACTTTGAATGGAATTCATGGATTTTCAACTATAGAGATGATAATGTATATTTTATTAATAATTAAGGAAACTAATCTTTTTTCTTCAAGAAAATTAATTTTTTACAAAAAAAAAAATCAACTTAAAAAGATTAATTTTCAACCATTAGTGAAATAATTAGATTTTTCATCAATACGCTAAATATTCAACCAAAAAAATTTCAAAAATTTAAAAGTTCAATTTTCAACCAAGTAGTTAAATTATCAACCAAAAAATATATATAACCATTTATTTCAAACAAGGAAGGTTTTAAATTTAAATCAAAAGCAGTGGAAATGAACTATCAAAGGCGACTTATCAACAAAATAGTTAAATTCTCAACAGAAAAGGAAATAGTTCAATTTTCAATAATTAAAATTAATTCTCGACAAAAAAAATGTGTTTTGAAGAGAATAGTTCAATTATCACCAAAAAGATGAAATTTCAACTTAAATGATAAATATTTAACCAACAGATTAATTCTTACGAAATTTACTGAAATTTCAATCAAGTAATTAAATTTTCAATAAAAAAAGATGCTAGTTTTTAATAAAGAACATTTAAATTCAATCAAAAAGATATATTTTTAAACAAGAAGATTTATTTCTTACCAATGAAGACAAATTTTTCTTATCAGTGATGTTCGCTGACCGAATAAGTCATTTTAAATTATCTTAATTTTAGTTTTAATTTATTAAATCAGTAATTTTTGATGACGTGATCATTAACATTTTATTAATGAAATTAGACATTTTAAATTATATATCGAGTAACTTTCATTAATTAAATCAGTCATCTTTATTCATCTAATTCGTGACTTTCAATGTGTTAATTAGTCATTTATAGCGATTTTAAATCATTTATCAAAAAATATGAATTTAATGAAGAATTTTCACTTCGGAATATTTTTACTATTTTATTATAGCAGACAAATGAGTCGCTTCTATTGACAGACAATCAGTAATTTAATGTGAGTATATGATTCTGTCATCAATATTGACTGATTCATCTGTTAAAAAAACTGTTACTTATTAGTGATTTCTTCATCAAAGCATGCTTCATCGATTAAATAGTCAATTTTTGATTGATTTCAATTTAGAGTGTTGATACTGAAGATTTTGAAGTATACAGAATTAAACAATTACAATTTAAAATTTGAACTTTTGGTACATTTCTAGCGTAAAAATTGCATAGAAAAAGTGACCAAATGAGGCAAGAAAGGATAAAAACATCTGAAATTGGAATGGAACAAAACGAACAAGAAAAGGATAACACTTTAAAAAAAGTGCAGGTAATGGAAAAAAATTTATACCTAAAATAGACTAAAAGTTGATAGAAATTTTTAACAAAAAAATGGGGTAGTTTCATAAAAAGAGACAGAAAACTGAGCAAATGAAAGTGAATAGAATATTAAAACGGAATGTTGCAAAAGATAATAAAGCGAGATAGAAAATGATTGATTAATGGGAAAGAGGAATAGGATGATAAGTAAAAAAAATCAGATGACTTCAACCGCGGTAATTATGGACCATGCGGCGTAGTTATGGATCAATTTTCATGCTTTATTTAGTTCATTATTATTATTTTGTAATGAGACTTTCTCTAACATCTTATAAGCAATATTCTTAGGATAAACAGTGAAATCCCAGTATAAGAAAAGAATAATTTCTATGGAGTAATACTTTTATCTATATTTACCCCGGGTCACGTTTTAGAAGGAAATACATTAGTCATTCCAAAAATCCGTCAAAATTTTTTAAAATACAGATGGTCTCCTGCGGAAATAAAAGTGGGGTTACGAAACGTTGCAGGTAATCTTCGAAGCAGGGTAATAATCAGCTAATTACTTTAAAGTAAGATACCCGCAGTTTTTTCTTTGTGAACCACAACTTTTTAGAATAATTTTTTTATATTCATTTAGCCAATTACTGATCATTTTTATGGAGAAAATAGAAAAAATCTATCACAGCCCGGGTTTCAACCGGGAGCTCTTTTTTTTAAATTGAATCACTGGTGTTCACCAATTACTGATACACTACCGAGACCTTGATAGACTATTTTTCGTTTCTAATAGTCATGAAAAGATAATTCTCGGCACGGTTCGAACCCGGGCTAAGACAGATTTTATCTCATTTCTCCATAAAAACAATCATTAATCAGCAAAATTGCCATCAAACATTATTTTAATAATTCCCTGATCAACAAAATAACATCTATAAAAAAACTTAACTTCTTAGATTGCAAGAACTTTGAATTCTTTTAGTAGGTACCCAATCTAGTTATCTAATTTATGATTCTCTTTCATGAATGCAATGCAGTTTTTTTTTTAATTTTGAGTGCTTGCAGGCACGAGAACAGACACGTGAACTTTCTCACCAAACTTCGTCGACTCTGATGTTCGTGTCTTGCTTAAGACGCCTTCCAGCCAAACTAGGCAGTTTTAATGTTTGTCTGGTTCCTTCTTTGAAATTCTGACACGCACCTCTTTCTTCACACATTGTTCTTATGGCAAATTCTAAGAAAGAATCCTAGGATATATTTTTTAGCCCTTGGCTTTGGTTACAGATGTCAGCAAAGACATGCAATGAATGAATCGTTTGTTCTGATTCTTGATACAGTTTAAGTGAAACTTAAAGTAGGTGATTTTAGGTGATTACCTAGTCAAATCACTCTTTTAGAATTTTTATTCATCTTCCCTGAGCTTTGTGAGTCAAATTTTCAGAAAGAAACGTAACCCTTAATTTGCATTATACGATACATCTCAATCAACACTATGAATTGAAAGTTGTTTTACAAAATATGTGTTATGTAGTTTACTAAACTGTAGAATTCAATTTGAATAATTATGACAAGATTTTTATTTGTTATGTTTTTTATTGTAAAGAACTAGAATCATCAATTGCGCCCTATCGCGCCTGTAGTTTTTCGATTGCAGGGGAAACGATTGTAATAAAAAATAAAAAATTGTAATAACTATTTATTTTTTAAGTGTACTTGTTTATTCGTTTTTGAGATTATATAAAGATTATTTTCCTACCTTGAGAAAATTGAAAAAGATCCTTCAAGATCAAAAACAGTTGAACTCATACAGAAAGACAAATTTGCAACAAAAAAGTTGAATCTTCAACTAAAATATATTAATTTTTACCCACTTGCATTTTTAGCAAAAAACGATAAGAGTCTTACTAGAAGAAATAATTTTTCTACAAAATAGTTCAATTTTTTACCCGAAAAATATAAATTTTTAACAAGCCAGTTAATTTTCAACCAAATAGTTTAATTTGCAACCAAAGAGATCAATTTTTTACCAAGAAGATTAATGTTCTTCCACAAAAGACGATCTCAATAAAATAGATACATTTTCAACCAATGAAATAAATTTTCAACTAAAATGATAAACCTTCAACAACAACAAAAAATGTATTTTTACCAAAGTAGTTGAATTTTCAACAAGAAAAGTTTTATTTTTAAAGAAAACTATAATGGTTAATATTTTAATCAAGAGAGATCTTTATTTTAAAGAAAAAACAGTTGAATTCATAAAAAAATAATTTCAATAAAATATTTGAACCCTCAACTGAAAAGGATTAACTTTCAATCAAAAAGATAAATTTTAAATCAAGAAGATTAATTTCCTGTTGAACGGCAAATTTTCAACCAAACAGTTACATTTTCTACCAAAGATTTAAGTTTTCAGGCTGTGTCTAGTCGTCTAAAAAAATTGGGGGAATTGAAAAAGGGGATGTACTAGCCAAGCGTATGAAAAATATTGGACTTGTCATCCCGAATTTCGGGACGAAGAGAATTTTCGAAATTTTTAAATAAAATAATGTACTTTTCACCAGAAACGTACATTTTCAACAAAATATTTCAACTATTAACAAAGCAGTTGTATTTTCAATAAAACAGATGAATTCTCAAAAGAAAAACAACGTAGGAGCTGATATTTCAACTAAAAAAGATTTTTATTTTAAAACGAAATAATATTAAAATTAAAATTTGTAACATAAGGGATGAATTTATAAACATCTTTTAAAGTAACTCAAATTATCCATAAAATTTAGAAAAATCTTTCCAAATCGAAAAAATTTCCTGAAAAACATCCATATTTTTGTTGAATATTTGTGGAATCCTTTGAAACGTTTAAAAGTATTTTTAAATATTCTCTTAAAACCAATAAAAATAAAATCATTTTAAATTTTTCCAAAAATCTAAAGAACATTTTGTTATAATCTTGAATGTTTTGAAATTTTTTGAAATTTTTAAAAAAATGTTGAAAATTTATTTAAAAAATAATTTTTCAATAAAAAAATCATTTGAAATTTTCTTGGAAATCTTAAGATTTTTTTTCATTCCTTTGAAACCTATAAAACTTCATAAGAATCTTCTAAATGTTTGTTCAAAAATGTCAAAAATCTAGATTTTATTTAAAATATTTTGCAAACTTTTCAAATATTTCTAGAGATATAAACGTTTCTTTTCGAGTATTTCAGGTGTTTTGAAGGAGCTTTACAATACTTAAAGTATATATTTTATTAAATCTCCAATGATTTCTACTATCTCAATGGATTTGAAACATTTATAGGGATTTGAATGTTTTTATTAAAGAACTTCAACAGAAAAATTTGAAGAGATTTTCAGGAATTGCAAGGAACTTCAAGGAATTAAAAAAATCCCAGACAATTTAAAGGAATTTTTTAGGATTTCCAAAGATTTCAAGATATTTTTAGAAAAAAATGTTTAAAATAAGTAAAATTAAATGAATATTTCAAGGGATTTATAATGATTCAAGAGCTTTTTAGGGATTAGACCAGTATTTTTTTTAAAGAACTTTACTGAATAATTTAACTTAAATCTATTTTCAAGGTATTTAAAATGCTTTTTATTTATTTCGATGGATTTTTACGACTTGAAAAGGAAATATTTCAAGGGATTTCTGAAGAACTTTGTTAAATAATTGAAATGAAATTATGTTTTGAGAGATTTTACAAGATTTAAAGGATTTTATTGAATCTCCAAGAATTTCTAAGGACTTAAAAGATTTCTATTGATTTATAGTGTTTTTTTTACAGAAATTTAATGAATACGATTAATTTATATGCAAAGAGTTTTAAATGATTTATGGTTTTTTTAATGGATGTTTACGGTTTCCAAAGACTTAACAAGCTTTAAGTGATTTGATAGGATCTCTAATTATTTCAAAGATTTTAGATGATTTTACAAATTTCGATGTATGTCAACGGGTTTCTAGACAACTGTAGGGAATAAATTCAATTAATTTTACTTTCAAGGGATTTTTAATCATTTCTACAGATATCTATCTATTTAAAATATTTGAAAGGAATTTAAAACAGGTTAATAGATTTCAAGAAACTTATATGGATTTTAACAGATTTCATAGAAATTAATTAATTAATAATGAAATTCTAAGCGATCTTAAAGATATCAAGGAAATTCACCAATTTTCGTTTTGTCAACTTAATTTTTTCAAAAGAGATTTTTGTGTACTTTCATATGAGATTATGGGTGATTTTAAAATGAATCGTTCCCTTATAGTTTCTCTACTTTTTACATTAATTCTTCTAATATTTGTCTATGATTTATTCCAATGCTGATTATTATTATTATATAATCGTCTTCTATGTAATGATTTTCTATAATAAAATTCCTATAATTGCGAAAAAAATATAGGAATATCATTAAAGGCTTATATTGTTTTTTCGTAAGGGCCATGCAATCTCCTGCATTCTCTATAAAATCTGTTAAAATCTATTTAAAATCTATAATCGCCCATGCAATTTCGTAATCTTGCAAAATTCACCAAAAATCTGAGTAATTAACCACTTGGATTTGAATTAGTAAAAATTAATGGAATGGCATTTTTATGGTAATTCTTAAACTCGTTTTTAAATAGATCAAAATTTTGATAGAGAGGTCGATTAGTGACTACCCAATTCATCATATTTTGATTTTCTTCACAATATATTCAAAACTAGTTTGCAAGATTGGAAGTTAATCCAGACACAAATTCATAATTGGCTTTTCTGACAACGATCGTATATAATCTACAAGCCTTAGCTATTGGGAGAAGGTGGATCGATAGATGATCGATGAAGACAGGAGGCTTCAAGGTGCTAAGCAGACGTACCTTGTAATTATCAAGAAAGAACTTAATGGGTTTTCGATATGAAAGGTCAAAGAGGTTCTACCGTTTCAAATCTACTGATGTCAATCTTCTGAAAGATCAGTTTCTCTTTTTTGAAGTATTTCATCAATCTTTGACCCTATGTAAATAGGACGTCGTTAGTCGTGATTAAAGATTAAACTCCGGTTCACTAAAATAAACTTGTACCTATCAGTGGCTATCAGTGGGTCGGCAAATTTTCAAAGTCGTAATAGAGCGTAAATTTTACGCATTATCATTATTATTATTATTACTGTTTTGTTAGGCTGGTCCATTCAGGATCTGTAGCACTGCTGTAAAACCTATTGCACTATGACTTTATTTAAATTTTTAAACCCTGGTAAAACAGGGATCTATACACGGGTCATCCTCACTGCTAAAGTATCATTTAAGGTCCTTTAGCATGAGTTCATATACCGGCAGACGAATCCACTTCATTTGATATGAGCCTGTGAACATATTTCTTTGACTAAGGTGAGCTTAGAATTACTGCATGTATTTAATTACAATTAGGGATAACCTTCGGCTGCATTCGAATTTATTAGAATTACTCGCATTTGACTGAACGTTTGGCAAGGGAAGCGGAAAACTACAGGAAACCGCGTCCTGAGTTTAGCCGCTTTTTTGAAATAGTTTGACATATAGATTTTTCCTGAGTCGACATTCACCGCGCAGATACTATTTAAATAATAAATAACCTCAATATAAAGAAAATAAACCAAACTGTATGATTCAAATGTGATAAAATAAGGATTATGCAGAGTGGATTTTATACGAAGTAAAGTGAGACCATAAATTAATCGAATTCCTAAAGTTGTCTGGTCACAGTGGGTCGATCACCATACTTTTTTTGCACATTACGAAAAAACTTTTTTTTATGACATGAGAAGAAGTGTTCAGAATAGTCTATTTGTTACAAAACGTTATTGAATAAATGAAATTGGTATTAATTTTACGTTCCCTGAGCGAAGAAATACCACAATATGTGATGCTACAAGGATTTTTAAGTATTTTTACCTATAAGAAATGATACAATTATAATATTAGTATTATTATCATTATTATTGAATACTTGTCACGCGGAAATTGCTCAATGCAATGTTGCCTAAACAGTGTAGACGAAATGCCGTTTATAAGCTAATTATTTGTATTAATTTATTTGTGCAATTTTGAACAATCTTTGTCATCAGATATTCTAGTCGTGACCCTTAGAAATATTTATCATAGGAATAGATAATAATAAAGCCGTCGATTTCTGTGCAAACACTTTGTGAAGTGTTTAATTTGTAAAGTGTTTAATGAAGAGCATCATCTTAAAAACAGTATTTTCCATTTTTATGATTTCCTGATGTATTTAGTTGGCTCAAGTTTCTGGAAGTAATATGTTCGTATATAGTTTATTTATGTCTAAGCTTTAAAAGAAATTGCTTAACTGGATTTTCAAATAATTTAATAAATTATTTGAAATCATTATTAAATTATTTAATTTTTTCAGCATAACCTCAAAAACAGTTTTTTCCATTTTTCTGATTTCCTGATGGATTAAGTTGCCTCAAGTTTCTGGAAGTAGTATGCTCGTATATTCTTTATTTATCTCTAAGGTTTAAAAGAAATTGCTTCACTGGATTTTCAAATAATATAATCAAGCATGTTTTGACTCAAAAATCATTTCTATTAACGAAACAGTCGATTTAATAAATGAATTAGTCAATATTTGCTGACTGAATCAAACAGTCACTTAAAAAGATATATTTTCAGTGAATACGAGAAGAAGAAGAAGTAAGAAGTAACTGATTTGTCTGCTGTAATAGAATAATAAAATTATTTCTAAATTAAGATTCTTCATTACATTTACACATTTTAATAAATTTATAAAGTTAAATATAATTTCCTGCTTAACACGTTGAAAGTTGTGGATTAGATCAATCAAACATTACTGATTAAATCAGTTTGTCTTTGTTGGTAGGAAATAAATCTTTCTGTTTCAAAACAAAATTTTATTTGTTTTCTTTTTATTAAAAATTAATTTTCTTAATTGAAATTTAAACTTTTCCATTTTTGTTGAATTATTAAAATATTTAATTAGAAATTCATCTTTTTGGTTGAGGATTCAACTATTTTTTTTAATTCGTCTTTCTTGGTTGAAAATTCAGCTACTTAGTTGAAAGTTGAACTACTTTGTAAATTTTGTTGATGTTGTTGAACAATTCTTTATAATATTGGATGTTAATGGTTAAAGATCCATCGTTTTAGTTGTCAATAATTTCTATGATTAAAAATTTAACTATTTGGTTGAACATTTATTGTTTTTTTTTTGTTGAAAATTAATTTTTGCTATTTCAGTTTTGGTTGAGAATTGATATTTTTGGTTGAAAATTCAACTATTTTGTTAAAAGCGCATGTATTTTATCGAAAATTCCTATTTATTGGTAAGAAATTATTCGTGTTTTTTTTTATATAAAATTGAAATCGTTTTTGGTTCAAATATCAGCTATTACCATTTTTGTTCAGAATCCATATTTTTTTATTAACGTGTGACTTAGGGTGTTCCAAAAAAATGATTTTTCTGATTTTTTAAAGTCTCACCCCCTCACTTTGTGTCTATTGGCGAAAAAAAATGTTCCTAATTTTTTGAGATTTTTAAAAGAATGTTCAGAGGTAGGGCACGACCTTTAAAGTACCCCAAAGTGTTGAAAATTCAGTAAGTCCTTGAAATTTAAAAATAATCTTCAAAACTTTACAACGATGATGTAAAACTACCATATGAGTAGTACGAAGCCTGAGAAAATTAAAAAAAAATTAAATTTATCCCCAACTTTGCCAAAACTCACACCTTAAGACACTTAAAAGTAATTTTTAAATGTCTTTTCTGAATTTTCTGAACGTAAAATGAAAATTTAAGTCGCAAATTATATAAAAAAATTTATTATACAAATATGAAAAATAGTGCCCATAAAATAAACATTTTTTC
>CAKNWW010342677.1:0-14739 GCA_932074435.1 Andricus kollari
TTTTCAGGTAAAAAAATTGATATTTAACCAAAGGGACAATTTTCAACTAAAATTATGGAATATTCAACTGTAATAGTAGAGCAGGGTGTCTACTAAATCTTGCCCAAGAAATTCCATGACAAATCGCGTATTTTTCCCGCTTATAAATATAAGAAAAGGCCCCCCTTACGATAGAAGCATACATAAAAATGCATAGTGGGTTGCCACATGCGTAATTTGCTCGATTGCAATATTAAAATTTGTTGTAAAAATATATTTTCTAATTTGATAATCATTTTTAAGAATTTAAATTTTAAGTAAGTAAAAAGTAGAGCAAGTAGCTCAAAGGGACAATAAAAAGTTATAAATCATACGGAAACGAAATGCACTTCCCGCATCAAAAATAAAATCAAGGACAATTCCCGGATTTTCCCGGTTGAAATAAAAATATTTAATACTTTATTATTTATAACAATTTTTTCATGCTGGGGTCGTCGACGACCCCATGTGTCACGTATGTTACTCCAGGGAGGTGTGCCAAACAAGGTTTAACAATAGATATTGACGAAAACTACAACCCTTCAAATGATTCTATCAATTTAAATCGAATAAAATGAAAAAAAGCGATTAATGTAGAAAAAGAAAATAGTCAATCACTCGCTAACCGATCTTAGCCACACGTTTATTGATAAAACGGATTCAACTGCACGAATAAACAAAGCCGACGTGCATGCAGGTTAGTTCTTCTCGATCAGCTGATGCCGCTCATAGTGCAGTTGGAAAAAAATGAAAGTTGTTGCTGCGAATGAGCCGAGAGACCAGCGCGGTTGTCACTAAACGTTAGATCTATTTGACACTACGCGCTATTAAAAATTAGCACGAGAGATTGTTGCCAATTCCAAGAACGGACCGGGCCAATCGCAACACTTACCAAGCTCGCGCTGCTGTTGCCATTAACACGAGCGGCCCGTGTGAATTCGCGAGCGGTTAGTGCGTTGACAACTGTGGCTAGTGCTATGAAAACAATTTTAATTTTAACACTAACCGCTCGTGCCAGAGTTTCTCCGTGTACCGAAAATTTACCTCTGATAACCACTTCACTATTCACTAAACTTAATTCTTTGTTTTACCATTCACACAATCAATTGTAATGTATTAACATTTCTGTTATTTTCAAATATATTATGTTAAATTTTACAATCTGTGTTTCGTACATCATTTTCGATAAATTTGGGGTAGTTCGATTTAAACCCCAAGACTCACGTTAAACTAAACGTGGGAACAAACAGAGAGCGTATGTTTAAAAAAATATTGTAATGCTACAATATCCCGGCACGCTTTCATTGGCCCAGACTTAGTTGAGGTGATACTTTCTTATTTCATTGACATGAAAAATCCCCATTTCTACACCACTTTTTCGGTTGATTATAATACAGGTTCCCTTTCCATCGTTTTTCTTTATTGAGTAGGGACCTTCGAAAATTTCCATAGATTTAGCCGTGCGTTTGAGGCTTTTATCAGTAGTTTATTATTCACCTGGTAGGAGGTAAATTTTTGCAACAAATTATATTTTTCTGCCCTACTCAACCCTTTCTTTGAGATAGAATTTGTTATTTATATCAATTTCACCTCATGACTTTGTTCTTTATTGTCTGTCGACCTTAGAATCCACTTGATTCAGAAGCTGGAAGGTTTCCTTTACAGCATCAGCTTCATGAATACGGAATGTTGCAACAGATTACGGAAGAATTTTGAGAGTTCTGGGTTTATTCATTCTACCATATTTGCCTGAGTGTGTCTGATTGATGTAAGTGTGTTTTTATCCCTCCTTTTTTAATTTATCCTTCCAGTTTTTATTAGTAAATTGCGTTCCGTGGTCTAGGACGATCCGTTTTTTTGGCGATAGTTGCCTGGGTAGTTTGTCTTTTTCATGCATATAGTTTAAAATATATTTACTAAATCCATCCAATGCAGTAAGCACGTATCAGAATCCAAATTTTGAAAGACAAAAAGATCCGCAAAAGTCGATAAATACGACCTCCGGAGGTTCTGTGATTAATATCGGTTGAGAAAGAGCAAAGATACTTTGGGTCGTAGTTTTACTTCTTTGGAAAGTGTCACAGGATTTAATGTTTTTTTGAACTACTCTATATAAACTATGAAAATTAAAATCCTCGCTCATCACTAGCTGACATTTTCTTGCACCTACGTGCCCATACCGTGTGACATCTGAGTATTAAATCCTTTGCTAATCCTGTTAGCAGACAAATTCTCCATTTGAAGGTTGCATTTTTTGAATAGGCATTCTTCAGAGTATAAGGAGTTGTCGATATTAATGGTGTTTTCTATTACTTTAGTCAGCCTATGATCTTCCTTTTGAATCTATACGTCTGGTATGATATTCTTCTTTCCAGGGCAGTATTCTGTTTTTATAATGTAACCTTGAATATCCATAATCCATCTTGTCAATCTGCCACTTAATAGTTTGCAGTATTGAAGGAAAGTGAACGGCATCTGATCGGTACAGTTAATTATCTGAGCACCCTATAAAAAGCGTCTGTATTTTTGTAGTGACCAGACGAGAGCCAAGAGTTTCTTTTCAGTAGTATAATACGCTATTTCTGCGCCTTTTAAAGTCTACGGCTCTCACACTCACCGTCCTCGTCACGTTGGTAGAGTACAGATCGTAGAGCATAATCATTTGCATCGGTTTGTAAATAGAATGCTTTTGCTAAATCTGAGGAATAGAGCATAATCTGTGCATTAAATAATTGTTTTAATCCTAGAAAACGCAGTCTGGTGTTTTTCATCCCATTTTCATTTGCCTCCTTTTCTCAAAACTTCCAAAACTGAAACGAGCTTTTCTGCAATTTTTCTATAAAATTTGCGTTGTACTTAACGGTTCCTTGAAACCCTCGCCGTGGTTTTTTGTTTTTTTTTTTAGCAATAAAGTCCGTTATCGCTTTAATCTTTTCGGGATCTGGTCTTATACCTGCTGCAGAAATAATGTGCCTACAAATTTTGTTTCAATTCGTTGAAATTCACATTTTTTAAGTTCAGAGTTATATTGTGTTCTTTAAAGCTTTCCAAGGTTAACTCCAGATCGCAGAGATGTTCCTCCACAGCTCTGAAAGCTGACTAAAGCCGCAGTGCTTCTTTTCAGACCGAAAGGGGTGACATTGCGTTCATAACACTTTCCTTTGTACAAACATGCAGCGCATTTCTTAGATTCCGAATGTAGAGGAATTTGCCGAAAACTCAAGTTTATATCTAACTACCGAGTATCATTTTATTCCGGCATTTTGAAAAAAGGATTTCCATGTTCTCTGTTTCCGTCTTGGTTTACTTCAAAAACATCGCTGAGCTTCCTTGCGTCGAGACATATTTGGACTTTACCACTTGTTTGTCGTCACTACTAGGAGATTGATATGAAGGCTTGTAGAACTGCTTATGATGTCCCAATCAAAAATGTTATGGATCTGTTCCTCCACTTGTCTATCATACTAAAGAGGGGTTGGAAATTACCTGGCGCGTGGAGAATTTTTATCTTTAATTTTTAATTGGCCCTTCTGTCTGTAGATTCTCGTCATCGTATCAAGTCATGCTGCGCACCTTCTTCGTTTCGCTATATTGGTTTCTTTCTTTTTGTATTTGTATGGTGTTAGCATTTTCATAATGGTGAATTATTAAGTTATTGTTCTTCGAATTCACTATAGCACCAAGTGGCTTTAATAAAACTATGCCGAGTATGCATTTTTTTATTAGTTGTGGCACTACCAATAATACTCCTTGATAATTAATATTACCCAATTTTAAATTGGCTGAGAATCCAAATATGGGAAGAGTTGGACAGTTTTTAAAAATGCTATTTTTTCTTCAGAAAAGTCTTCAAAGATATACGAAATTTGACTTTCGGTATCGGCCAGAGCCGTAACATTTGATCCATGAACGGAGATTTCCTCTATCGAACATTCATATTTCATTTTAACTTCGACTGCATTTTCCTCTGATAGTTGCCCGCGTACATTATAATTAAGGTATTAACGAACCTAAGTATTAGGAGTTTTTCCCCTGCATCCTTGAATGTATCAAAACGTTTCAAGGATACGGACTTTGTCAGGTTTTTGGATATTTCTCGCCCATTTCTTCTCTTATAATCATTATATCTTCTTTATTATTTTGTTCGGTAATCGTCATGTTTTAATGTTCCTCAGTATCAAGTCTCTATTTCAGTCTTGCCGTCTTGAATTATTCTCCCTTTTACCCCTTTGCATTTAATCATTTTCTCGTTTATTATTAAAATCATTTTTGCGTGCTGAGTATGTGGTGCAGGGTTCCCATTTTTGATTATCCAGTTGTCGTAATCATTTTTTAAACTGTTATTTTCCAATCGTTTGGAGTGGATTGCTCCAGATTTATGAAATCTCTCGAGAAATTCTAATAACGTGTCGAGGGTGGTGATTGATCTACCAACGATGGCTGTACTGATTTTCTCGTTAAAATGCCTTGCGAGTTTTTACGTGATTTCTTCATTAGTCGAAGTAGAGGTGAGTCCTCTTGCTTCTCTAAATAATTTATCGCATATCCAGTCATAGATTTGTCTGCATTTGGTTGATAATAGCCAGATTCCAATTTTGTTTTAATTTCATGTTGGGACGATGATGCCCAAAGAGCACGTTTAAAACGTTTCTAGAGTCAAAGTGTCTGGAGCCTATACAGCGTGCTCAGAAAAATAAATGATTAAAGATATCTGGAGCCTGTGCCAGCGTTCCCCGAAATAAATCAGTGCGTGTGTCTGGATATCCCGCACAGAGATAATCGAACGAACTTTTCATCCTTTCAGAGCCTGAGCCCAGGTAGCCACTCGGAGATATAATCCATGCCGTGGATTTCAGTTGTTTTCTCGTCAGGAGTAGAGTCATCCACCTCAGTGATAATACCGGATAATAAAGGACCGCGACTTTTCAACTGTGCATGTATGGAAAATGGCGATTCTATTTAAAATCAATAAATGATATCAATAATAATACAGGTAAATATTTTAGAAAGTTTCTTACTTTGAAAAAAATTAATTAAATTGAATGTAAGAAGTAGCTAATTTCTTAAAATAAATCATTTTTAATGTAATATTTCAAGTGAACATTTGATCATTTTAAATAGACCCGCGCTTTCTTGCACATGCGCAGTTGAAAAAGTGGCGGCCCGTTACTATTACTTCACTCTTGCCGCCTATCGCCTTCCGAATGGCTTTGTCCATGTCCGATATTTCCCCCGTTATTTTATTGGCCTAACCTCAGGCATCGATTAGAGTGAACGTTTTAATATGGACATTTTTCATTTGTTTTTGCTTGTAAACACCTCCGGTATTTTTGAAAAAGTGCAAAAAAATATTCGGATTCAAACTTTAAAAAAAATGTGGTACTGATAGACTAGCCAGCTCCCGATTTGTGCCCAAAAAGACTGACTAGATGATAAGGAAACATATTAATTTTTTTGGAGATCATTTTTCATTTTTGATACTTTCAAACACCCTGGCTCTTTTTGGAAATGTACAACAAAATATTTGAAACAGATATTTAGATAATTTTTTGGTCCTGACGGGCTAGCCAGCATTCGATCAGAGTTTGAAAGGACTGATTAGATTATGAGGAAACAATACATTTTTCTTAGTGTTTACTTTTCATTTTTGATGTTTTTAAAAACCCTTCTAATTTTTGGAAATGTACAAAAAATATTTGGATGAGACACTTAAAAAAAATTTTGGTATGTCGAATTATCTAGCACCCGAGTAGGGCCCCAAAGACTGACTAGATAGTGAGAAAAAATGCATTTATTTAACGTTCATTTTTCGCCTTTGGTACTTTTATACACCCTGACTTTTTTGGAAGAGTGTAAAAAGATATTTGGTTTCGATACTTAGACAATTTTTTGGTCATGACGGCCTAGTCAGCACCCGATTAGGGATTGAAAAAACCATCTAGTCTAGACGGTATAGGCAATATCCTAACTGAAGGCAAGTCTGTCCCGACAATTTTCTCTACACAATTAGCAGAACTTTAATATTTTTTTGTTAAAAATGGAACCGTTTGGCCAGAAAATTAATCTATTTTGAATGATGATTCAACTGGCTTGTTGAAAATTCATATTCATGTATTTTGTTGAATATTCATCTTGTTGGTTGAAAATTTATCTATTTTATTAAAAATTTATCATTTCTAGTTGAATTCAATCGCTTTTTATTTCTTCTTTTTTGCCAAAAAATTCAACAAATTGGTTGAAAGTTCAACTATGTGGTTAATTTATGTTCCGCTATTTTGTTAAAAATTCGTCCTTTTCTTTAGCAAAAATCTTTTTGGTTAAAAATCATCTTTTTATTTTGATATTCAACTATCTGGTTAAGAATTCATCTATTTTATTCAAAATTCCTCTTTTCGGATAGATTTCAATTGTTTTTGTTTTAAAATTAACATCCTTTTTGGCTGATAAACCAAATACTTGGTTGAAAGATGAATTACGTGGTTACAAACAAATTTTTGGTTGAAAAATACGCACGAATATATGGACTGACCTGATAAAAACGAGAAAAAGAGGGAAAGCCGATAATTTTTTGAAAACAAGGGGAAGAAAGAAGAATTCTTGAAAAAAGAGTGTCCTCCAATTAGTAACGTAGTATGCATCCATGAATAAAGAAGGATGAAATATCTGCTTTTCCTTTATATTCTTATTTAAATTCACATGAAAGGAGAAGTTACTTTGATTCCCTTGAAATTTTCGAGGATAAGAAATCTCTTGTTGAAAAAGAAAGATTGATCAAGTCGACCTTCGACCCACATTAAGACTCTTAAAGAGACTACAATCTATTGAGACACTTTCAGTTAATAAGCCACTTTGAACCTTCTTTTCTGCCAACGATTACTAAAAAGTGTCCGTTCAAGTTGGATTAAGGTATTAAACTTTTTTTTAACAATGAATTTGAACTGAAAAACAGTGAATTCCAGCTGTAATCAATAATTGGGTTATACTCTTTCTTTGGTTTGTATGTTTCATTGGCGGTGACTTGCGATTTTGAATTGTCAATCGAATAGTTGAATTTTCAACTAAAAAAATATACATTTTCAACTAAATAGTTACATTTTTGAACAAAAAGATGAATTTGCAACCCAGAAGATTAATTTTCTACCAAAGAAGACGAATCTTCAATAAAATACATAAAGTTTCAACTAAAAAGACAAATTTTTACCTAAATAGTTCAATCTTCAACTAAAAAACAAAAATTTTAAATCAATAATAGAATGGTAAAATTTTAAGTGAAAAAATTAATTTTCCAAACAAAAAAAAAAAGAAATGTTCAAATAAAATGATGAATCATCTATGAAGAAAATTAATTTTTAACAAAGGAGTTCAAACAAAAAGTTTATTCTTTAGCTGAAAAACATAAATTTTCAAACCAAACAGTTGAATTTTCAACAGAAAAAGAAACATTTTCTACATAAAATAAAAAAATTAGATTTTCATTTTAAAACTAACATTTCCTCGAAAAACGAATGTTCAACAAAATAATTAAATTTTCCACCAAAAAGATGATTTTTGATCTGAAAAAGATCAATTTTCATCAAAAATGGAATGATTAAATTTTCAGTTAAAAACTAATGTGTAACCAGAGAAAACTAATTTTCTCTTAAAATTATGAATTTTTAACAAAAAAATGGATTTTCAACTTTTCAATCAATAAAGATACATTTTTAGGCAAAAATTTAATTTCCAGTTAAAAACTAAAGCTTACAACAAAAAAAGTGAATTTTCAACAAAAATTTTTAATTTTCCACCAAACAGATATTTTATTTAAAAAAGATCAATATTCCAAACAAAGAGTGGAGTTTTTAACCAAAAAAGATACATTTTCAACAAAAATGGAATTATTAAATTTTTATTTAAAACCCAATGTTCAACCGTAAAAAAACGAATTTTCAACTAAAATTGAGAAATTTTTAACCAAAAAGATGAATTTGCAACCATAAAAATATAAATTTTAAACCAATAATGGAATATTTAAATTTCCAATTAAAAAATTAATTTTAAACAAAAAAAAGGCTTTTTCAACAAAGAAGTTAAATTTTCAACTAAAATGATGAATCTTGTACAAAAAAATTGATTTATAACTAAAGAGTTTAACTTTGAACTGAGTGGTCAAATTGTAAATCAATTAGTTGATTTTTTAACTAAAAAATATGAAAACGAGGAAATAGGATGTTTGGAAGAGGAAAGAGTAGACAAGCTGCTAGAAAATCTCAAAGAAGTGATTGATAATGTATGGGAAGAGGTGAGACCGAGAGAAGAAGAAGAGGGACTTAGGCGAGTATGGTGGGACGATGAATGCAGGGAAAGTAAATATAGGATGAATGAAAGTGTAAGAAAATGGAGGAATGGGGAGATGGAAAAAGGAGAACTCAAAACAGGAGAAAGAGAGAGCACGAAAGAATGATAAAGGTGAAAAAATAGAAGGAGAAAGAAAGGTACATGGAAGAGGTAGAGAAAGCGGTAAAGGAAGGGAGGGAATGGGAAGTGATAAACAGGGAAAGAGGAGGAAGGGCATAAATGAAGAAATAGGAATGAAAGAGTGGACGAAGCACTCCAATGAGCTGTTTGCAGGTGTGGAAAACGAGATTAGTAGGGAAGAGGTGAATGAGACGATTGCTCGGTTGAAAAGAAATAAGGCAACAGGGGAAGATGGCTTGGAAATGTAGCACTGAAATATGGAGGATTAGGAGTGAGAGAAGAGATGTGGAAGATTTGCAATAAAGTATGGAAAGGAGAAGGGTGGCCGGAGGAATGGAAGACAGGGCTGGTAGTGCCATTGATTTAAAAAGGAGAGGGCAAAAGGGTAGAGGAATATAGAGAGATCACACTCATGTCGGTGGGATATAAAATTTATGCGAAACAGGAGGGTGTTATGGGCAGCCATGAAAGAGAGAGGAGTAGACGAAGGATTAATAGAGAGGATAAAGAAATATTTGTGGAAACTAAGATAAAGTTGAAGATAGGAGACAAAAAAGGAGAGGAATTCTGGGCAGGAAGGGGGCTCAGGCAAGGGTGCCCATTGAGCCCACTTCTGTTTAGTACTCTTCTGGCAGATTTAGAGTACAAGCTGGAGAGGAAAGGGAAAGGAGGACAACGTTAGGAACAGGCAAAGTGTACTCACTAGCATATGCAGATGATGTAGTTCTAGTAGCAGATGATGAAAGAGGTATGAATCTGATGATGAGAGTGTTCGAAGACTGTGAGAGAAAAGGGTTTAAAAGTGAATGTAAACGAGAGTAAGATTCTGTGTTTCAGAAATAAAAATGTTAGAATAGAGTTCGAATGGAAGATAAATAACGTGGTGGTGGAGTTGATGAAGGAGTTTTGCTACCTAGGATTTTGGTTCGAAACGAGAGGAGGAAGCGAACTGCAGGTGAGAAAGAGATTAGAATGCAAGAGAAAAGTAATGGGATAAGTATGCGGTATAGGAAAAAGAAGGTTCAAGGACGACTGGAGGACGACCGTGTGGATGTTTGATGTGCTAGTATGGTCACTGTTAAGCTATGGAGTGAAAATTTGGGGATGGGAAGAACATAAGAGAGTAGAAAGTTTGGATGAGAGATTTTTGAGATGGGTTATGGGAGTGAGTTAGAGCTGCCCAGGTTATAAGCTAAGGGAAGAAATAGGACGAGAAAAAATGGTGGTCAGGCAACTGAAAAGAGCCTGGAACTTAGAAAAGAAACTAATAAGGGGAGAGGGAAGCAAAATTGCACCAGCATGTGCTCAGGAGGTTATGATCAAAGAGAGGAGGGATAACGTGGAGGAAGAGATGAAGGCAAGGCTAGAGGAGGAAAGATGGGTAAAATCGCAGATTGAAGGTTGAACAGCTGATATAGAATGGTTAAGAGGCCAGGGGAACCAGACTACCTGAAAAAGATTAAAAAAGAGAGAACATGGAATAGAGTGGTGATATTCATAATGGGAGAGGGTATAAGAGCATGTAGGTATTGGGTGAATGAAGAAGAGAATCTGTGTGGAGTATGTGGGTATGAGCAGGAAACATGGTTGCATGTGTAAGAGTGGTGTACAGGTGACAAAGGGGGAGGGAAGGGTATAGAAGAGAGAATAAAAATGGATTCTGAATGAAAATGGTCAGAGGGAGGAATGGATGAAAAAGGTAGAAGATCTAAGAGAAGGAGAATTACAAAGTATGTGTTGCGGAATAAAGTCCACTTTTGAAATTGATAATGGTAAGAGAAAATGGAAGCCCAGGGCACAGTCGCAAGCGTTTAGAAATAAGAATAATAACTTATGACGATATGTAACAAAGAGTTATTAAGGTGGTATAAGGCCTGTTTGTAAGAATATATGTAATAGTTTTATGTAAAGACTCTCAAACCCGTAAAAGGGAGAGAGTATAAACAAAATAAAGAACTAAAAAAGAGGAATCTTCAACAAAATACATGATTTTTCAACTAGAAAAAAGAATCATGTACCACAAAGATTATTTTTTAACAGATAAATACAAATTTCAATCAAGCTGTTAAACTTGCAGCTAAAAAAGATGAATTTTGAAACAAGAAGATTAATTTTGTACCAAAAAAAGACGAGTTTTCAAGAAAATACATAAATTTTCAAGTAAAAAGATCAATCTTTATCTGCAAAAGAAACATTTCCAGACCAAACAGTTAAATATTTAACCAAAAAAGACTTATTTTCAATAATAAATGGAATAATTACATTTTCAGTTAAAAACTAATGTTCAAAAAAAAAAAAAATGCTACTTAAATGATGAATCTTCAACCAAAAAATGAATTTTAAATAGAGGAGTTCATCTTGCAACCAAGTAATTGGATTTTTAACCAAAAAGATGAATTTTCATTGACGAAGATTAATTTTCCACCGAAAAAGATGAATCTTTAAGAAAACAAATGAATTTTCATCTAAAAAATATAAATTTTTAACCAAATAGTTCGATCTTCAACTGAAAAATATCAATTTTAAGCAAAATATAGAATAGTTGAATTTTTAGTTAAAAAAATTAATTTTCAACTAACAACATTTTTTTTCACTCAATACTTAAGTTTTTAACTATTTATTTGTGAATAAAATAGTTTCATTTTCATCTAAAAAATTGTTTTACCGAAAAATAATAATTTCAACAAAATAGTTTAATATTTAATGAAATTGATGAATTTTCAGCTAAAACGATGAATCTTCATGAGAGAAAAATGAATTTTTGACAAAGTAGTTCAACCTTAACCAAAATAGCTGAATTCTTAATGAAAAATGTAACAGTTCATACATCAACCAAAAATGATTTTAAGTTTAAGTCAAAAACAGTTGAACTCAATCAAAAAAGACGACTTTTCAACCAAATAGTTAAATTTTAAACCAATGAAATGAATTTTCAACAAAGAGGATCAATTTTTTTACCAATAATTGCAAATGTTGAATAAATATTAATTTAAAAAAAAGCTGTTTTACAGTAGAGATAAAAACAAAAATAAAACTTGGAATTGCACATATTTTAGTATTATACACCCCCAACCCACCCCCGCCCCTTCACTGGAGAAATTACGTTGTTATTGATGATAATTATTACATATGCAGAGATTATAAAGGTATAAATCAAATCATTAATTAATTAGACTAACTCACGAGGCACGGTAGACTTACGGCAGTCAGGAAATTGCTTCCGGTACAATTGTTACCACTTGTAGTAAATATTGTTTTTGACTTTTGTCTCTAGTAAGAAAGGAATTGAAGTCAAATATCAATTTTATAAATATCTGTTTTATTTCACAAAAAATATATTTACAAAAAACAAAGACATTGTTTAAAAAAATAGTCCCTCTTTTCTTTATTTATTATTTGTTCATAACTAAAAAACTCAACGCACAGTTAAAAATTGCAGAAAAAACCGCAACTTTCTAGAATTATTCAAAGGCAATATTCTTAAAAATACCACTAAATTGTTTAAGCAATTATTTTTGTTAGCTCGAATTAATTATTATACCTCACTTTGATTAAGATGTTAAAAATAAGTTAACAAATTCAGAAAAACTGCGACTTTCTAATTCTATTCTAAGATAAAATTGCTAAAAACATTAATAAAATGTTTAAACAATTTATATGAGCATCTCATTGTCAGTAAAAAGTAGTATTTTATGTATTATAGCCAATTTGTACTAAAAAATCCGTAAAAGAATCATAATTAGCTTCAGAAACTTGCAAAATTCATTTTTTCACTTATGGGTTTTTTTGGGACCATATAAAACAGACTTATCGGTATATTTAAAAAATAAGGTTTGATTCGTATTCTATGGCTAATTGTGAAAAGAAATGTTGAGTTTCAATTTCGGTGAATTCAATCAATTCGGTAAATTCCTGGAATTCCTTAAATTCCGTCTATTCCGCGAATTCCACGAATTCCATGCATTCCGTGAATTCTTTAAATTCCTTGAATTCCTTGAGTTCTGTAAATTCCTTGAATTCCATGAATTTCATAAATTCCATGAATTCCGTGAATTAATTAAATCCCGTGAATTCTATAAATTCCGTGAATTCATGGAATTCAAAAACTTGGACTACCCTACTGTTGGCCTGTTACAGTGTATGGTGTCGCCGCCCATGGTGTCTTTTCAGTATTATTAATTTATTTTTATATGAAAACTTATGAATGGATATAGATATTATATTTTTAAGAAAACTCTAATCGATACTGTTACCTTGACTTCAAAATAGATTTGGTTGATAAACTGTTTAGCTTGCGACATCTGCTGCATGTATAAACTTGAAACTTATATACAAGAGACGCACATGTTGCAGTTTCTCGATTTGCATAAAGTTCGAAAATTTAACTTAGATGTGCCTGACCAACTGGAAATTCATGAGAATCAATCTTGACCGATTTTCAAAAGGGCAAAGTTAAAATTATTTATTCAGCATTAGTTACTGGAATTTTTGTGCAATTATTTTCCCTGTGGACAAAAGCTACACTTCGTATTCAATTCTAAGAAAATTAACAGGGCTAAAAATTCTTTCAAAGCAGTGGAAATAATGTGATTTTTTTAAAATCGGAAGACGACACGGGAGTAAATTCTCTTAAATAAAATTAGTATAAACACCATATTGAATTCACTATGAAACACTTTATATTCCCAAGATTTTCTAGAAACAGAGATAAATTTTCAACACAAAAAGACGAATTTCCAATTTACAAAAAGCAAGTAATTGAAATTTTAAACAAATAGATAAGTGTTCAAATTAAAAAGAAGATTTGTTTCAATATCGGTTGAATTTTCAACAAAAAATTTCATTTTAAAACAAGAAAGATGAATTTTCAACCAACAAAGATGACTTTTGTAGCATGAAAGATGAATTTTCGAACAAAAAATATTAAAATTTAACCAAAAATAATTAAATTTTCAAGTCAAAAAGACGACTTTTTCAGAATACTGATGTCGCTTCAACCCGAAAAGTGGAATTTACATTTAAAAAATTCATTTTCAACCAAGAGAGATGAATTTTTATCTATAAAAGACAAATTTTCAAGAAAGAAATCACGAATTTTTAAACATTTGAATACCATATAGTTAAATCCTTAACTAAAAGATGAACTTTGAAAAAAGACGAATAATTTTTCAAGCAAAGAGACGAATTTTCAACAAATTACATGAACTTTCTACCAAATAGTTAATTTTTCAACTTATAAAGGGTAAATCTTAAACCAAAAATAAAATAGTTGAATTTTTAGGTGAAAAAATACATTTAAATAAAAAGAAAACAAACAAATTTTCAACATAAAAGTTTAGTTTTTAACCAAGGAGGTGAATCTTAAAAAAATGAATTTTCAATAAAAAAAGAAGAATTTTTAACCAAATAGTTCAATTTCCAACCAAAGAGATTAATTTCCTAAGAAGAAATGGATTGTACTGCCAAAAAAGAAACTTTAAACAAAATTCATCAATATTTAACAAAATTGTTGAATTTTTGAGCCAAAAAGAAGAAGAATATACAAAACGAGTGCATTTTCAAGCGGAGAATATGATTTTTTAACAAAAAAGTTATTTTTCAACCAATTAGTTTAATTTGTTACCAAATCGTTGATTTTTTAAACAAAAAAGATTAACTCTCAGCGTAACATGTAATTGTTGATATTTCAACCAGAATAGATTTTGTTGATTTTTTTAACAAAACAGATGAATCCTCAACTCAAACAAATTAATTTACAACCAAGCAGTTGCAATTTTTATCAAAGTGAATGGAATCTCAGCCAAGAAGAATGATTTTCTACCAAAAAGATGAATTTTCAACAAAATATGTAAGTTTTCAATGAAATAGTTGAATTTCCAACTAGAAAAGATCAATTTTCATGTAACATCAGTTTTTAACCAATTAGGGAATAGTGACATTTAGAGTTTAAAAAATTAATTGTAAGCCAAAAAACGAATTTTCAAACTAAGAAATGAATTTTGAACTAAAATAATTAATCCTAAACAAAAAAATGAATCTTCAAACAAAATAGTGAAAACATCAACTAAGCAGTTGAATTTTCAATCAAGAAGATTAATTTTCAACCGTGAGGAATATTTTTCTACCAAAACAGACGAATCCTCAACTAGAATAAATTAATTTACAACCAAGCAGTTGCATTTTTAACCAAAATGGATGAAATTTCAAGCACAAAGATTAATTTTTTACCAAAAATCGAGTATTTACATTTTTACTTAAAATAAT
>CAKNWW010342689.1:2921-16038 GCA_932074435.1 Andricus kollari
GTCACCATTGAATTCCCCGTTGAAAAATACTCCAGGAATTGCACTGACCTCTTGGAAAACTTTGTTTGTTTCAAATAACCTCTAATTGACCTATGACTTGGGTGCGTATCTGAACGCAGAATTTTCCGCTCTATTGATTGAAGATGTAAAAAAGGGGGTTTCTTTTTTAAAAAAACAAAAAACAAAGTTGACCTTCAAAAACAATGAAGGTCAACTTCAAGGTCAAACTGAAGGTCACCATTGAATTCCCCGTTGAAAAATACTCCAGGCATTGCCGATTTAATCTAATTGACCTTGAACGTTACAATTGACCTATGACTTGGCTACGTATCTGATCGTAGAATTTTCCGCTCTATCGATTGCAAATGTAAAAAAGGGGGTTTCTATTTTTAAACAAAGAACAAAGTTGACCTTCAAAAAGCCATGAAAGTCAACTTCAAGGTCAAAATGAAGGTCACCATTGCATTCCCCGTTGAAATTTACTTAAGGAATAACCTTCACTTTTTTTAACAATATATTAATTATTCTTATTTTAAGTTATTATTATTAATTTAAGCTATTATTATTTATTATTTTGCATTAACTCTTATAAAACTTGCGCGAATTTAAAATTCACTATATCAAAGTTGACAAACGAAGTTAAAACGATAGTAATACATTTTATTCGAAAGAGTGAAAACATCGTTTGAAGTTGCCATACAAAGCATATGAGAATCTCAAACGAATATATGAAAAATACCTCACTCCACGAAAAGATTTGACCTACAGAAGGAGGAACTAAATACACAAATTAAATACAATTAAATACGGAAACACGCGTACATTTATTATTTTTTTATTATATATACTTAATTCACTATATACATAATCGCACACTTAATCGCTATGAAAAATCGGAATCGCTGTGGCGAGATTCGAACCTAACTTACCTAAAGTACTAACGCATTTCATCTCTAACAACTAAACCCCACAGCTAACTTACATTATGGAATATTTTCCAAAAATCTCGGCAAAGCGGCGTCGCTGGACAACTCAGGGCAATATGACTTATAATCTTATCACCTTAGTGTATCAATTTCGCGAGAAAGAAATACTAATGTTTTAAATCCAATAGTAAATAAATTAAATGAAAATAGAAAGAGTTAACTTTTATTTAAAATATTGTGAAACAGAACCTTTCAGGACACGCCTTTACATGTGTCAAAACGTGGAATTGGACCGAATTGGATTCGGACCGACATGACAGCGGTCGGTGTTCCATGCATTCTCAAACGAACCTATATGAAAAATCAAGAATAATGATTTCAGAGTTTGCTATGCATCTCAGGTTTCTGTTAGCTTCATATTGACAATATCATTTTCTAAAAAACGTTTTCGAGATTATGATATTCATTATTTTTCGAAAACTCAGTAAGAAGAATATCATTTTTTCATAGTGTTAATTCTTGAAATGGAGATTCATAATATTTCATATTTAGTATACTACTTTGTCGTCTTCATGCTTAAAATACTTGTATGATAATATTAAACTTCGGTACTGTAATACGAATAAGTGTAATAAACCCTCGGTTTTCCCAATTTTCGAACGATATTATACTAAATTCTAATTCATTTTTTTCATTTATTCCAACAGAAGGTCTCTCAGTGTATATTAAAATTAAAAATGTTAAAATTCCATACTGAAAAAAAAGATTGAAAAACACGAGCAACCTAAATTTTTTAACTTCGATCTCAAATCTGTGATCTAAACTCCGAAAATCTACTAAATTCAGGGCCAAAAGTCGAGGCTGGGAAAAATCTGAAAAAATTCGCAGATATTCTTTCAACATTCATTAATGCAATACATTTTTCAAAATTCAAAAATATTCAATAATTTACCTTTGACGAGGATTTATTTACAAATACTTTATCTTAAGTTGCTTCAAACGAGTTGATTTTTAGTTCATATTTAGAATTGTCATGTTTACGGCTACAAAGATGAATTGTTTGATATAATATTTTAACCACATAATCTAAAGGGTTATGCACAGACCCGGCTTGAGGCGTTTTTTCGACAAAATGGTCTTGTGTTTTTTTTGTATTAATTGCACCTCTCCGGATAAAAAGGGGATACACGTGGATTCAGCTTGAGAAGTATTGTCCAAAAAGTCAGTTTTTAAAACCTTCGAAATTTAATTTTAAGGGCTGATACTTGTAGAGAATTTAAAGCCTAACTTTTTTTTCCTTCAGCAAATATTTGTAGGTTTTACAGTTTTTGAAGTAATTGATAAAAACTAGATTTGTTGAAAACAAAAAATTTCAATCTTTTTTCACTTTAACTCGCGCTAACTTAGTTAATTTCCAGAATCGATCAATTTTATTAATATTAAATTACATTTTTAAGCCTTCTGAAACTAGTTAAGGAAGAAAAACGTAAATATTTTAATAAACGAAAAAGTTGGTATTTTTTTTGTGAGAGTTTGAAAAAATCATGAATTTCAACCTTCAAGCGCTTCGTTTATCGAGTGAATTTTAAGCAACGGAAAACTTCTAGTAAGAAAGTTATTGACTAAGATCTGAAGAAGTTTTCTGGAAAGTTTTACTCAATTGGATTAATGGTTACAAAATTTTGAATGTTTTAAATTGCTAGTGGCAATCTAGACGACACCCTATGTGCGTCCGAGTGGGCACAAAACCATGAAAATCCGAAGAACGTCCTTGAGAGTATCCTAGGACGTCCAATGTCAGTCCAAACAACGTCTCTAAAACGTCTAATGTCCTAAAGATGTCCTAAAGACGTCTCAAAGACATAGGAAATTCTCGGGACATCTTTCGTACTGACATTAGACGTCTTAAGAGCATACCTAGGATGTCCAAAAGACATGTTCCAAAAGACGTATCAGGGATATCCCGAAGACTTATCTAGGACATCCTTAATTTGTTTGCCCACTGCGGTGTCACCTTGGCTACGAACGTGTTCCAGCGGACGATATTAAATTAAAGCACAGAGGGCAGCGTCAAGCTTGCCGCTTGCAATTTTAAACATTCATAACATTTAGCCATTATTCCGATTAAGCTAAAACTTTCCAGAAAACTTCTTCAGATCTTAATCAACAACTTTCTCATTGTCAGTTTTCCGTTGCTTACTTTCTGGACAATACTTCTCAGGCTGAATCCACGCGTATCCTCATTTGATCCGGAGAGGTTCGTTAAAAAAAAAATCAACAACAACAAGACCATTTTTCGAAAGAAGGGCTCAAGCCGGGTCTGTGCATAACCCTTTAGATGATGTGGTTGAAATATTACATAAAAAAATTCATCGTTGGAGGCGTAAAGTTGTCAGTTGTAAACATGCACTAAAGATCAACTAGAAAACTGCAAATCTGGCTTCTTATCTCCATTCGTTTTCAAGATAAAGTATTTGTGAATAAATCCCCGTAAAAAGTAAATTATTAAATATTTTACAATTTTGACAAACGTATTCCATTAAAGAAGGTTAAAGAATATTTGTCAATTTTTTCAGATTTTTTCTAATGTTGACCGCTTTCTGGTACCAGGTGAAAATAGATGGTTGAAAAAGGTGACCGAAACCCCCTATTTTTTGGGATGTTCTTCCCTGCAACTATTGGTAATAATTTTTTAGGATAAAAGTGATCGTATAGTTGAATTCAAAAGACTTTTAGCTTTTAGATGCTTCTTATCAAACAATTCAAAGATTTTTTCTAGCGAGTTGCAAGCAAAAGAATTAAGGGACCTCCACTTTTGGCCCCGACCAGAAAAAGCTTGTAGTGCTGCATGTCATGGGAATCTGCTAATTTAATTTTTTTTTTAATTTGGAGCATTTGGATAACATATTCGATTTAAAAAAAATTGTTAATCAAATTTCTTATTAACATAGAAACCTGGAGAATCCTCTAATATATTGGATTTGCTAAAAATCTTGTTAACGTAAAGTTACTTTTTCAAACATGAAATTTACGATCCACTCGGGCCCAATCGAGTACTTAAAAACTTTCGAGCTTTAGGGAATGCTCCAACCCGAACTCGACTCGAAACGATCAAGCTTAGCTTGAAAGGACTCGATACCAAACAAACTCAACTCGTTCGAACACAGAGTTTCGAATTTTTTGCACATCTCAAGTTTTTATAAATTTTAGCTTTTAATTGCCAATTTATGTAATTTTTATTGCTAAAATACATAACTCAATCGTGAAAATTTGCACTTTTCGGTAGAAAAAATTAGTTTATTTAATTATACAAACAATACAATAAAATTTCATCTGGTTCAATAGGGGTAACAAATAAAATATTTTTAATTTAAACTTACCTTAAACTTGGCACGACAAATCTTGGCACGAGTACACCCTATACTATTCAATTTTCTGAATTTAAATAAACTCTACATAATGAAACTCTGCACGGGAATACGACTTACTCTATACAAAAATTGCATTTTTTGGAAAATAAAATTTCGTGTCAAAAAATGAAAACTAGTACTTACTCTAACGTCTCCTTCTGATCAGAAAACATTGTTATCTTTGAAAATTGGTTTAAGGAATAATTAAAAAAAAACTTGTATCTCTCTTTAGCTTAAAAGAAGATCCGATCTACATATTTTGTCTCTAGAAAACAAGTGTAATTTGTGAAATATGGACCACACATATGATCAAATATTAAAAAAATATCAAATTTGTTTTGATTGGCACACATGAATTAGCTCTCGGACTTTTTAACCTGTAACTTTGGTTTAATAATTTCAGGTATTTTCTTATTTATAGCAGTTTTATTGTAACATGTCACAGTCAGGTAGCGCTCGCCATTCCGTGTCGGGTACTACCGGCCAGATTTGTTCATGTTCGATTTCATGTTTTTATGTCAAGAACTAATAAATAAATTGTTTTTCGTTTTGTACAAAATGTAACCTCCAATAATTTTTGTGGATTTTTTATATTTGTTGAAAAACTTTGTCTTTATTTATAAAATTATGAAGTTTCAATTTCTTAAATATACATTTCCCGTTGTTCAGTTATGATGAAATACGCAAATATTAGGACTTTTTTGGAAAGTTGGGCTAACTGACACATTTTGAATGAACTTTATTGGTCCTCATGTAAAAAATAAAAGCATTACATTAAAATTGATTATCTCCTATTTGGAATAACACATTCCATATAATATCTTTCTTTTGTTTTAGAAAATTTTATTCAAAAGTTGGGAAAGTTATTTAAATTTCTTATGGTTGCCCCTACGCGTTGTCACCGCTACAAGAAGCTCCACTAGGGTGGTAAGCAAGGGGTCATTAACAAGCAGCCCGTAGGCAAAAAGCTCTCTCATCAAGGCGAACTCGAGGGCTCGGGTCAGACAAAACTAAGGAAGTCTCAACTTATCAAGATAATTAAAAACAAAAAAGAATAATAGTAAAGAAGTGTATCCCAATTAACTTATTTCTTTTAAACTGCATTAAGAAATATTCGTGAAAAAATATTCTGGATATGTTTCCGAAGAAGGTACCTGAAAATAGTTATGGAAAGTCTAAAAATGTCACTAAGGGTAAATAAAATATTTTTCGTAAGCCATACATGATTTCAGCCCTTCTGTATGCCTATGAAGCGAGGTTAAACTTCTACTTTTCCGTTTCTAGGGAGTGAAAAGTACTATTAATTGCCTAGGATGTAAAAAGTGAAGTCAGTTGTAAATAATAAAAATTATCCAGCGATCAGTTGATTGTGCTTTTATAGATTGTTTTAAGGGTTGGACCAACTCGATCAAGCGATAAGCGAGTTATAAGTTAACAGAAATTATCCATAAATTATCATAATTCACCATAAATTACCATAAAGTAAAAATTATCATAAAAAAATTACCAAAAATTTCCTGAAACGTTTGAAATTCTTTAATACTCTGAGCTTCGGTCAATTTCCAAAATTTGTAAATGTTTCAAAATTCCAAATTTTTTTAAAGCATTAAAACATTAACAAAATTTTGAAAATTTTAAACACCTTCAAAAATTCAAAAATTTCCAAAACTTTCCGAGTTTCATATTAAAATAACAATAAAGTTTCCGAAAACCCCCCCCCCCCCCCCATGACCAGAAATCATGCCTGTGGTACAACAAATGTCTGAAGTCATGCATTGGTGATAAAAAATATCCCCCTTTGTGCACAATATACTATTCTTTCTAAACGTACACATTCCAAAGATAAAGTGACAGCATAACATGCTACTACATTTGATTAAATGCCCAAAGGTATTGTGGTCGTGACAGATACTAGGATGTTCTATAATTCCATAGGATGCATTCTAGAGATCGAAGCTGCTCACTTGAAAACGGCGATGTCAACTTACGACAGCTGTCTGGTGATTAACATATAAATCAAATCTCCGTGCAGATCTTCCCTGTCTTCGAGTTCCGGTCTTTTCATTCCCAATGCGAATAGTTCTGTTTCCAGGCGAGACGTCTACTTGCCATATCACTGCCATTACTAGGTCGTATTCCTGCATAACAAGCAGGGATTTCCACCGTTATTGAAAGATCTATATTTAATTTAAAATAATTATTATTCTTTTCCATCTTCTGCAAGGACTTCTTTGCAATGTGAATTTCTTAACAAGGAGTACTCTTTGAAGAGATAAAAGAATGCTCAATTTCCCCTCTGACATATCTATGCTGGGAAAAACCAGCATTTATAGGGTTCAGTTAACGAATTTTCTATTTTAGAAGATATTTTAATAAAATAACAATTTTTAATTTGTTTAATATTGTAAATAGTGTACAGAGTATGTAAGTTCCCACCGAAAAAATAGGTAGTAGGTCCAACTACTTGAGATTGTAAAATATGCACAATGATTGTGCCAACCAATAAAGTAGTAGCAGCGGAATATTTTACGAACCGAAGTAGTTGGGCCTACTGCTTATTTTTATAAGCGTAGTACTTGATACAATTATTCTACATAGCTTGAGCAAGGCTAATCTCCAACAATTTTTTCCTGGAATTAATTATTACATTCAAAATTATATATTAATATCATTTTATTTGATTTTAAACTTGCAAATAACCCGCCAACTTGTATTCAACTTAAAACCCTGAAAACGCTTTTTAAATATAATATCGAGTGAAATACAAATTCTAATAGAAGGTAAAATCTATTTAATAAAAGCACATGTGATACTCACTTACATCATACGATTCCTACTATACCGACATTATTTACAACAACTTACATTTACATGAACTGAGATATCGAGTTTCTCATTTGCGAAGTTAAGTTAAAGACACCAAGAAACGTGTGTATACTGATATATTTTTCGAAATAGAAAAGAAAAAATTCGGAGAAAAAAATTGCTGTAATTATAAAAATCTAGGACTATATAAACGTTCTTTAGTACATTTTATTTCATTTCCCAACTAACAAACTCAATATATAAATTCGTGTAGACGTAAGTTGTTGCGAAAAAGCCGGCTTAGTATGAATCGTATGACGCAAGTAAGTATTATCTGGCCTTAAGGTATGTAATTTTTATCAAACCGTAAAATTTACAAGCTGATAATAACTTGAGCACATAAAATAATTTAATATTTCTGTAACATCAAACTTTGATTGCTTTTTATGCGAAAATCCCAATAGATTTGATTTTGTTCCAGGAAGACAAGATAATAATAACAATTATAAAGTAAATTTAACATTTTTTTAAATTGTCTGAAAGACTCGTAGAAGAATTCTTAATAATAATCAGGTCAGTCGACTTGCTTTTACATGAAAAATACTTTTTATTTATGCATTAAACTAAAATTATGATAATTAAAAAGGTTATTTTTAACAAAAACATATTTTGTTTTAATTACAGGAACGCGAATATATATCAAACTTAATACTTTAAAAAATCGTGGCTTCTGTTTTTAGACATTGGAAGATAGAATAACTTCACCAAATTTCATGTTATTTCAACGCATAATCTCAAAAACTACTCTCGGTTATTATAAGTAAGAAATAAATGGTGGACAGTCATGCGTGGAAATAACCACCCTCGACTTATAGTAATGGAAAAATGAAACCCATCATTACTAATCAAAATGACGGCAAACAACTATTATAAGTTTAAAATAAAATATGTCGACTTTCGCTAGTCAAATGACGGCTCTCTACTATTTTAGTCCAAAATAGAAGGTAAACAATCACAAACATAAACGAAGATTCTTATTTTTTGTAATTTGAAAATAAAAAGAATGTAACTTGATATAACGACTATTAACTGCTCTATGTCGAAAATTAAAAACTTTGACTATCATAAGTCGAAATAACAACTCTCAACGATTATAGTCTGAAATGGAAAAAGCAAAATCTTAAGTAGGAATTACGATATTAGACTACAATAAACCGTAAAATAAAAGCGAGTATTGTCACTCAGAATGAAGAATCTCAACTATTATAAGTCGAAATAACAAACCTTGGCTATGATTAGTGGAAAAATAAAATAGAATTTTTCTAGTGGGAATGACGGATCTTAACTATTACAGGTCGGAAATTAAAAATCTGGACTATCAGAAGTTGAAATGATGACCCTCAACAATTATGATCGAAAATGAAAGGTGGTCAATCATAAGTCCGATTAAGGACCCTTAACTATTTAAGTCGAAAATAAAGATCGACCTGTGTCTAGTCGGAATGATGACCCTCAAAGATTATAAGTCAGAAATGAAAGGTAGAAAATCACAAGTCGAAATGGCCATCCACAACACTTATAGCCCTGAAAAGTCGAAAATTCAAATTAGCAATAACGGCCATTAACTACTAGAAATTGGAAAAAATCTACTATTGTCTGTCGAAATTACGTCTTTTGAGTATTACATGAGGGAAACCAAAAATCTCGACTGTCACAAGTAGAAATAACGGCCCACAACTATTATAGTTGGAAATGAAAGGTGGACTCTCACAAGTCAAAATGACGACCGTTGACGAATATTAGTGGGAAAGAAAAATCGATTTTTGGTAGCTGGAATTGCAGCACACAACTATTATAAGTCGGAAATAAAGAATTTCGACTGTTGCAAGTCGAAATGATGGCCCTCGACTATATTTTAGTCGGAAATAGAACGTGAACAATCACATATCTGAATAAAGAACCTCATCTAACAACGATTATAGTGTGAAACAAAAGATTAAAAATTGTAACTGCAATTGCAATTGTTATGTGTAATAAGAATAAATAACAAATCGTGTATCCATAAAAGTTAATAATGTTATATAGAAAATGACAGATTGCTGGAAAGATGAATACAGCACAAAAAATCATAGACAACGCGACTTGCGAGCTCGATGAAATTCGCACACTGGACATTTGCCGATATGCGCAAGCACTGTAAAAAAAGTATCGTTTCAAGGCTAGTTTTCGGTATTGAAACAATCCTACAAAAATATACTCTCGGGTGGCTCCATTCTAATGCCACTTTATGTTAATGTGACTAAACGACGTTTTAGTACAACTTTTTTGGATCAAAACAGAACTGAAGTGAGAATCAAATGTCAATTACATAACGTAGCACATGGGCAGGGGCGCCAACCCCCCCGGGGGGGGGCGGGCGGGCGGCCGCCCGGCCTGGTACCGGGGGGGGGGGGGGTCATGGCAATAGTGTACTAGTTATAAATAATAATAAATATTGTGTAAAAAAGTGGAAGAAATTAGAAAAACACGTATGGGAAGAAAGTAAAATAATACAGAACGTTCGCAAAATCCAAATTACGCATGAATAAGTTTATATTTGTGAACAGGCCAGTATACGAAGATTACTGAAAATAATACATAAAATACATAATATATAAAATACATAATACATAAAATACGAATTACGCAAAGTATATAAAAAAATTGCAATCATATATATTGTGTACACTTTTGTATATTATGCAGTTCAATGTCCAATAATGTTTTATTAACCTTTTGGTATAGAAAAAGTGATGCCATAGAATAAGTGTAAATAGGCATTTTTCTCTGGAAATTAAAAAAATAATAATGTAACCTTTTTTCAAATTTTAATTAGGCAAACAATTATGTTTATACATTTATATATTTTTATAAAACTTTCGATTCATTGCTTCTTTTCGTAAGCTAGTCTCGATTTCATCTGTACAAAACAACTCACTCCCCATTTTTTTTTAATGATTGCTGAACAGATTTTAGAATAAATTCAATTAATCTGCATTGAAATAGAAGAAAATACTTCAATATAATGTTGGATGAAACAGTTTGTAGAAACTACAAAATTTCCGTGCAAGCGTTTTTTTTTTTTTTTTTCTTTTGGCTTGTCGGAAATTTGGAGTAAAAAAGGAGGGGGGGTCCAGATGAAGGAGTGATGCCCGTCCTGTTTGGAAAAGGATTGGCGCCACTGCACATGGGAACGTTAAACGTCTGTGAACTGTCACTGTAACTTTGTTCGTGTTGTTTTGACGGTTATATAGATTTCGTCGTATCGCTCCGGGGTGCAAATCAGGTTACAAAAGTGAACTCAAAGAAACCAAAGATGGAAAAATTAATATTCTCGTCGTTCCGGGAGACCCTGCTATTAAAGCTTTATGGCAAAATCTATATTTCTGAAAAATTTGACCGTGAAAGCTGGCCAGTTCGTTTACAATAAACATTTTTTGAAGGAAGACATCTCCACAGGAAAATCCTAAAAGGATCCGATGGCACTATTTTGAGAAAGTTAAGTGATTATGTATTTACAAAACAAAAGTAAATTCTTTTTTTTTTAGTAAACTGTATGTATTAGGTACTTTCACTTACTACTCGTTTAAAAAATCTAACATTAATGTAATATTTTGGTCGCATGAATTGTTAAAGTAGAAAATTTGAGGTTAGTATCATACATTTTGTAGCCTTCTAATTTAATCCTGAAATTAACGTCACTTTTTGTGTATCCTACTCAAATAGGACATTGACTAGACTAACTTGGTACATATTTTTTATTCTGAAAATTACAAAAAATATAGGAATAAATTGTGTTTGTTGTTGCACTCGCTGGCAGGAAAAGAAACCGAATTTTTTTGAAACAAGTAGTAAGTGAAAATACCTAATAATACAGTTTGTTGAACAAAAAAGAATTCACTTTTGTTTTATTTGTAAATTGTGATTTCGATTTTACAGTAAATGTATAATTATTTACCTTCAACAAAATAGTGCCATGGGGTCCTTTTAGGGTCCATATTCGGGTTCTTTGAGTTCACTTTTGTAACCTGATTTGCACCCTGGAGCGATACACTTCAGCATAATTAATGTGATAAACATAAAAACATTAGTAGAAAACTCCACCGGGCCATTTTCATAATCATTGTTAAATGTATTACATTACGGGTCAAATCTATCAAAAATTGAAAAAGAGGAACTGCGTTGATTGCAAATCCGCACAATTTTATTCTGCAAGAGACGAAAGTGTAGGTAAAACCCAAACTAATCATCCAGTGACAAAATTAATCACTTTAGATCAAAACTACAATCTTCAGTACCCGAATTTCAAACTCTTTGATTTTAGAAAATCAATCGAAAACTCGTTTTATCTGCATTGCAAGCAAATTCATGTTTTTCACTTAGTCTTGGATGATTTGGTCTAAACTCAAATTCTATTTTTCTTGTGCAGGACACGGGAAAGAAGTTTTGGCCTACACAATTCACTTATATTTGCAAAATAGAATGCGACAGTTTGTTAAAATGTCTTTAGCTGATTCCAAAAAAAGCTAATATGCAGAAAAATAAATTAGCGAAATTAGCTGAAACCTAATTCTAATTCGTAATTTATTATAAGACTTCAAACAATAATTTTGGATTAACTTGAGTGTTGCCAAAGATGAAAGTATTCGTTAATGGTCTTTCTTTAAGAGTGACTATACAAAATAGAGATGTGCAGTCGGTTATTCGAATTTCAATACAAATTTAGACACGCCTGGAAAGTTGAATTTTTCGAAATAGAGACAAATTTTAATGTACATAAAAGAGGTTTGATTTTCTTAAGCTATTACAATTTCTAAATCAAAATAACTAATAATTCGAACAAGGCGAATTTCGAAGATTAGACTTGAATTTTGGATCAATTTTTTACAAACAAAAAAGTTATTTTGATTTTAAAAATTGTAATAATTCAAAGAAATCAAGGCGGTTTGATGTACAGTTAATTTTGGTTCTATTTCGAAAATCTTCCAATAAAAAAATATTAATAATGAAAAAATATTTCCAATGTTCCAAGCGTTCTTGAATTTGTAAAGCAAATTCGAATAAACGACTGCACGGCTCTGATGAAAATGTTAAAATATTTTAGCTTTGTTTTATTTTATAGCTATTTTTTAGGTGTTATTCTTTAGCTATTTTTATTTTAGCTATTGGATTTTAAACATATAACATTTAAGATTTCGTTATTTGTAATAGAAAATAATATTTTAGGATGTATCATATTATTTGTTTATAATATATAGATATAATAATTATATTCATCATATGGATTATTCTCCACGCAGAGAAAACTTTCGAAAAAAGTAAATTGAAAAAATTTAATTTTCACAAATGAGAAATAGTGTTATAGAAAATATATACTAGATGTGAAAAAAAATTATTTTTTATTTATTAAATAAAAAAGATTTAAACTAATTTTTAAAAATGAAAATGAATCAATTTTTGATTTTAGTTATAAAAATTAGGTCGAAATAAAATGGCTTTGCTTTGTAAATATAATAATATGATTATTCGAAATTTACAGGTCTTGTAAAATTCTTCTGTATCTTCCAAAATTCTTTAAAACAGCATGCAAATTTTTTCGAATCCCTTAAAATTATTAAAACCATCAGAAATCCCTTGAAATTGTTTAAATCTTTCGAAAATGCATTGGAATCTCTTAAAATACCTTCAAATAATTCAAAGTCTTTGAAATTCCCATAAACTATTGAAATGCATAAAACAAGTTCTAGGAATCTTTTAAAATTTCCTAAAATATTTTAAATCCTTTGATATCTTTTGACATCCCTTAAAACCTTAAATAATTCAAAAAAATCCATAGAATTAAGTAGAAGTGATTGAATTTAGAAGAACTTAAGTGAATTTTAAAAATTCAAAAGAATTCCAAAAAATTAAAAGAATGCAGGATAAATTGATAAGAAT
>CAKNWW010342698.1:0-10203 GCA_932074435.1 Andricus kollari
TGCTATTTGCCCCATAATGCTCATAATTAAAGTGTCAATTCACACACGAGTTTGAATTCTCAGTTTTCCTGGTCGAATTTTTTACCTTTCCTAGTTCATAAATAATAATTTATCAATATTTAAAGCCTTAACAGAAGAGATTATATTGGACCAATACAAGTACTAATTTTTATTTTATTTTTACTGGACAAATTAATTAAATCTTATTTTCAAAATGACTTTTGAATAATTATTCATCACTCACTTATTTTGTTATTTGTAAAATATATTTGTTTTTACCAGCTCTGGACATTTTACTGCTTGCATTTCTATTTTTATCAATGCAAGATTTTCGGCCTCGTTAGACCGTTTATTCTTCTCTGTTTGTCATTATAATAAATTCAATTTTTTGTTTTTTACACTTGATCAAAAGTTTTAAATCAGATTTGAGAAGGTAGATTTTCGAGGTCGAGATTAATGCGAATTAAATAATCTCACATGTTTCAACATTTTGTTCCAAAATTATTGTTGGCAGTTTATAGCAACTGCAGTGCTTTGGCCGGAAAAAACAGTTACAAAAATTATAACTATATAAAACTCCGTGGATACAAAACTTGTTGAACGAACGTTATCTCTGCAGAGGGTTCATTTTGCAGATTCTTGGACCGCAAAAAAGTCTTAATGTTTATGAAGTGAATAAGAAATGGATTCTTTCCGAAGGAAAAGCAAGCCTAAGGCTTTGCTGACTTCCATGCTGAAGTTTAAGTTGATTCAATGTTCAATATTATATTAATTTTGTAGGAAAAAAAAAGTTTTTGTTAAAGCTGTTGAAGTGCTCATTGCTGAGAAAGGAATTCATCAGAAACGTTCAAAATACCTTGTTTTCAAAGAGGAACATATACAATTTTTTTAAAGTTAGTTATGAAGAAAAATGAAGACATATAACTTATTTTTTATTTTAAATGATACTACCAAAATGCACTGTCTAAATCTCAGTCGTTTTTTGGAATTAAACATTTTCAAAACAGTTAATTAGGAAGATTCATTTGACTCTTTCATATTTCTGTACATTTCCGGTACAATGGGAGGTTAAAATTTGTATTATAAATATGGCAAAAATTTGGTAATTTGAAAAATATTATAAGAATAAAACTGAAGGTTTCACGAAATAAATCTATATTAATCTCAGTGTAGGAGAATAGACACCAACAAAGTTTCACATAAAAAAGTCATTCAGTTTATGAATAAGTATTGGAATTAATTCGAGCTTTTTAACCAATAATGTAATTTTCGCAAAAATGGGACTTATACCTTTTCAGAGCGCCATATTTCAATTTTCTAAAATATTATACTATCAGGGTGTCTATGGTGATTAGCCATTTAGGGATTCCCGGTTTTTTCCCGACGACATATTTTTCTCACGACCAATTTAAAGATGTCGGACCATACTAGTAAATTCTTACGTATTTTGGGTCGCTGGACCGAAGTTGGAATTCCGATTTTAGTTCTTGTTTCTTTTTTAACTGCAAAAAATGTACGAAAAAAGTTTTTCTTGAGGCTAGGAAATTTTGGAGTTAGGAAGAACAGAAGAGCTAACTTTGGAATTCTGTCTTCGGATTCAAATTCAGCGACTAAAAATACTAAACTGTTATGTCGGAACATCTAGTGACACCCAGTTTGTTACTTTTTATCTCATTTGAATTAATTGAAATTCCATTTGACACTATAACATGTAAAAAATGGACTTTATCATTAAATGTTACTTTTAACATATTTTTTAACAATATATGCATATTATAAACAAGTTTCACGATTATTGGGACCGTGACGATTACTGGGACATTTACCTTACGCACATATTCATTTGGTTATTGCTAACAAATATCATAGATAAAAAAATACGAATAATTTTTTTTGGTTATTTTGGTAAAAGGCATGAACTTGCTTATTTATTACAAGTTGTTTTTCAGGTACTTGTTTGTGCTTGTAACCTAGAAGAAGAAAAATTATTTTGATACTCAAGCCTAACCTGTCAAAAATTGATTTACCTCGTACCGAATGACAGCGAAAAAAATGTTTATTGCCAGGTGAAAACCATATTTTTCAACTTTTTAATTAAAAACTAGCAAGTAAGTGGTAAAACGGCTGATTATAAAACTTATTTTTGATATTGCTATTGATAAAAAAAATACTACAGAAATTTGCTTTAAAACCCAGTCACTTTTTTCCATTATTCCATTTGTACTGGTATCCACCTCGTACTGGTTTCCCCTGTGATACGTGAAGTAATCAGAGTTTGCTCTCTCTCTGATTCTCGAATAAAGAATAAAAAGAAGATAAAGTAGAAACAAATAGATTTTGCGACAGAAGAAAAAAATTCACGGGGATTTCCCGGGTTTTCTCGATTCGCTA
The DNA here is from genome assembly GCA_932074435.1 of Andricus kollari. Taxonomy (NCBI): domain Eukaryota; kingdom Metazoa; phylum Arthropoda; class Insecta; order Hymenoptera; family Cynipidae; genus Andricus; species Andricus kollari. The sequence continues at coordinate 2,392 of CAKNWW010342698.1, forward strand.
GACACCTTGACTGTAGATAAATATTTTCAGAGTATACTGGAAACAAAGGAAAGGCTGTGAATCCTATGTAAACTGAAATTGTCAAGATGAAGAATAAATGAGAATAAAAAGATGGAAGTGTGATGCATCGGCTGCATGTCGATGTTATATAAGGCGTAAGAGCACAAGCCGCCGTTATTTATGTCATTTCAGAGGTTTTCTTTGGGTCAATCCATTTATAACGGCGAGACACGCATGTCTACCTACAAGTCCTACAGTACAACACGTCGGAGAGCTTCCTTATATTCACATGTGTGCTTTATGCTTGCTTTCATACTTCATTTCCCGTGTGCGTAGACGGTCAAACGACACGCAACATTAATAATGGTCACGCGTAATCGCCACTGAATTATGCATTGGTGGAAATGCGCAAGAAACTATTTCAGAACCGAAAAATTTTCACAGAAAAAAAGTATAGTTTTTGTTACGGCTTGTTTTTGTTAATCCCTAATTTAAGCCCGTTTATAGAGTTGAAACTAAATTGAGGCCTATGTTTTGTCTTAAAAGAAGAAAGAAATCCTATATGTTTCAGGGATCATAGTCCATCCCCTTTTTTACCTAATCCCTCTTTTCCCCCTTAAATTTCAAAAATCCATTAAAACCCATAAAAATCAAAAATTTTTACCCAATTCGCCCCCCTTTCCCCTGTTTTTTTACAAGGTCTTGATTAATTTTTTTTTAATCATAAACAGAAATTCAAAATATCGGAAAACAAAACACTTTATAAAGGAGATTCTTTGTTAATTATTGATGATAGGAATTTCAAGTATTTCCTAAATGGTTTATTTCCTTATAACTTTGTGGATTTGAAGGATATCGTCGATAGGGGAGAAATCGCTAAAGATTCAATCGAGAAACTAAATCGAAAAGATAAATCAATTCTGTAGTTGCAAATCAAAAACATCTTTATAGAGGTAACAGGCTCAACAGGCCAAAATTTTCTAGAAACACTGGAAATAAGGAGATTTGTCCCGAAAATAGGGGAATATATTCTTTTAAATAAAATTAACGTAGGTCCTACTATGAAATAAAAAATTTGAAACGCTTGAAATTCCTAATATTTCAAATACAAATATTGCATTTTTAACACTAGATGAACTTACAACCAAATAGTTTATCAACCAGAATGAAAATTGAAATTTCAACAGCAAAAAAACGAATTTTGAATAAAATAATTGAATCTTCAATCAAAGAGATAAGTCTTCAACTCAGAAAGATTCTTCAGTCAAGAAAGAAAAAAAATCAAACTGATTGTGGAATTTTCAAAAAGACTAATATTCTAAAAACTAGTTAAATTTTAAATCAAAAAGTTAATATTTAACGAATTGTTTGTATTTTTAACTAGATAATTAAATTTTCAAGCCAAAAAGATGTAGTTTTTACAAAACAGTTTCATTTTCAACCCGAAAATGTGAATTTTCAACAACAAAATAATTGTCAACAAAAAAGCTTATTTTAAACGAAATAGTTAAATTTGTAATACAAAGACGAATTTTTATCCAATCAGTTGAATTTTCAACAATAAAGTTAATTTAAAAGCAAAAAGGTGAATTTTGTACAAAATAGTTTAATTTTCAACCAAATAGTTGAATGGACTACAAAAATAATTGGATTTTCATCTGAGTTTTTAACAAAATAATTAAACTTACAACCAAAATAATAAAACTGTTAACCAAAAAAGATAAACACTCAACTGAAATAAATACACTAGAAAAAAATTATGAATCAAAAATCTATATACTGCGATAAAACTACATTGAAACAAATTCAAACATGAGCCTTTTTCAATTCTGACGTTTACCTATTTTTCAAACCTTGATCTTCTTGAATTTTTTTCTGATGTATTTTTATCAGTAGAAAATGCTGAAGTGTTTAACAAATTTATTTAAGTTCAATGAAAAAAATGTTTACACACAAACGTGACTAAAAAACTGGCTAAAGAAGTGGCACTTTCGTTCAATATTCACGAGATCTTAAAACGAAATGCTATCCCCTTTTAATTCCCTCTTTTACCTAAAATTGAATTTCTGAACGGCTGTGATCTCTGCTATTTTTTGACATAAAACAAGACCTCCTTGTCTTAAAATAAGATCATTTTCTTAATTTAATTTTTTTTCTGTGTTGCAGGACCACAGAAAACTTTTGGTTTCCAATTTCTTGCATTTAATTCTTAACAATGAAAATTTTTATGTGCCTTTATTTGTTTTCGTATCACAAAAACTACACCGAATTGGGCGTACTTTTGAGGATCGGCATTTAACAGTGACCGGTTGATAATAAGCTCTCTGGCTTCATAGAAAAGTATGATAATTTAATTCACTTCTGCTTATTAAAATTGAAACTTAAAGTACACTTTAAAAGTTTAAATGTGCGATTAATGAATATTGATGTCATATTTTCCCCTATTGACGACCCTTTTAAAATTGTTAAGTGTCCTGTTTGGATTAAAAACTTATGGGTGCAATTACTGCATGTCATACCCAGTGGGCAAACAAATTAAGAATGTCCTAGAGACGTCTTCGGGACGTCCCTAAGACGTCTTTTGGAACATGTCTTTTGGACATCCTGTAGGGATGCTCTTAAGCCGTCTAATTTCAGTCCGAAAGATGTCCCGAGTACGTCTTATGTCTTTAAGACGTCCTTAGGGCATCTTTTGGACATTAGACGTCTTAGAGACATTGTTTGGACTGTCATTGGACGTCCTAGGAACGTCCCAAGGACGTGCTTGGGATGTTCATGGTTTTGTGCCCACTGGGTAGGTTAGGACACTGGAACTGTCAGCGTGGACCCTACGTTAAACTTCAAAGGGTTCTTCAAGGGCCCGGCTTCGGACCGGACATTAAAGCTTGTTTTTACTAAAAAGGTTCGGACCCGAGGATTTTATCCGGACGCTTACCTTTTAAATTCTTAAGAGTCCAAGTCCGCACCCGGGCACTATAAATGCTTAATTCTTATTGAACCATTCAGGTATGTTCGGACCCTTTAAAACTTTAGGGTTCTGATTCGTAATTTTCTTAGGGCGCAGTCCCATGGAGGCAGATTAGTAGAATATTGGAACAGTTTTGACCAATGAGCTGTCTGCGAGAGCTTGTGCAGGCACCTCATTGGTCAAAACTGCTCCACTATTCTACTAATCTACCTCCATGGGACTGCGCCCTTAGTCGTACATTTCGCATACGCCTTTTTATAGCACTTAATAAAAGTTATATTTAAAAACCGGGACTTTTTACAAATGAAAACCAGGTGGATCTGCAAAGGATAAAGTCGGAGTTATAATTTGAAAAGTAGAATTTAATTACGATTAACAGTAAAAGGTCACACATGTATTTCTGTTCCACGAACGGCGTATAGAGATCTGACATACCCAAAGGGATTACCCGTGAGCTCTTTGCGTAAAATAAATAGCAGTGACATTAAAAGTGAATATGAAAGTAGATAAGCAGTATAGAGCAGTCATTAAAATAACAATTTTGCGGTAAATATTTCTGAGTTGTGCACATTTATGCAGTGTTTTTATAATTTTTATTTATTATTTTAATAAAGAAGGCTTATTACTAGGGTGAAAAGTTTCTTTTTTATTTTAACACTCGCTTCATCATCTTTTTCATTTTGGTGAATAAATCATCGCATAATTTTCTTATATTTAAAAGAACAAGTTTAGACCGCGGTCCTGGTACCTTAAGCAGCCCTAAAACTATTACAACTTTTAATTAACGCACGCTAAATCCCAAGGATTTTACCAAGGGGGTGAGTGATAAAAAAAAGCATTCTTTTCTTCTGACCCTACTTAATTTATAACTGAGAAAAATATCTAACCTGCTTGTTTGAAGCACTTCCTGTTTTTTGAAAAAAAAATACTTTCCAATAATAATTATTGTAATGTAAAATAAATAATTCTATTAACACTTAACAATATTAATTTCTCCTATAAGAATTTTTGTTCGAATCTAATTGCCAAGATTTATCATTAGAGTCATAATTCGTATCGGAAAATTGGTATATGATAACAATTGCTATTTTTATGAATATTGTGTTGACAAACTTTTCAACTGTGGTGCTTGTTTCATAGCTAGATTGATTTTTCTGACTAGAACTGATTGCAATTGTCTTCCCGGCAATTTTTGAACTTGAAACACTATCAGAACCGTTCACTCACAGTAATTGTTCGGCAATGAGTTATCAGTGATATTTAAAGAAGGAAATGAGGCAATAAATAACAACTTGCGTGATTATTGATCACAATTTGTGTAAATTAATGCCTAATTAGAAAATTTCGTGATCGAAAAAAATGATTATCTATAGATTTTTCCAAAACTGTTTATAACAATTACATATATTGATGTTGGTTAAGTATCAGAGTTTAAAAACGTGTTGTATGTTTAGAAGTACAATTTAAAAAAAGGACTTCGAGATATTTTTATGCATAAAAACAGGATATTTTCATGCATAAAACATTGTCAGGTTTTTAATATCCAACTTTTTGAGTTTTTATACTTTTTAAACTTATGATGCGTTATGGAGACCTCTTAGTTTTGATGGCAGTTGTATTTTTAGTCTTACTCATAACGCCAATATTTTTCAAAGTTAAAAACTAACTTTACTCATCCACTTGAAAAGTTTGTATGCAAAATTGCTTTGAAATTAGTCGTCGCACTGGAGTCTAAGAATTTTATTAAAAACGTGAATTTTGCCATTTTCTAAATTGAATTTAATTGTGAAAGTAAAAAATTTAAATAAGCCAACTTTAACACACTCGTGTTTTAGTATAATATTATACATTCAAAATTACATTTCAGTTATACGTTGAGTGAGAAAAGGTTCCATAAAATCTTTTAATATATTTTAGTTGTGAACACAGTAAATCCTCGGGTATCGAAAGTGTTGCAGCTCAATTCATTATTCCATTTAATATCAAAACAATTCAATTTTAAGAATAAAAAAAATGTACGAGCCCAACTTCACGATTCTAGCATCTGAAAGTCGTGTGGTTTTTTTTTTTGCAAAGATCTCCCAAAGACACATTCAATGTTCACGTGCAACTGTCAAATAGTTTTCATACTAAATCTGGATTATTTTAATCGAATGCGTATCACTCTGTTGCAAATCACTTTCATCCAACTTCAAGATAAAAGTAACACCCCAGGATTTTCTGTGAAGAGTTTTAGCAGTTTGTCCTGATAATAAATTGTAAAATTGTAGCTGATTCGAACATTAAAATTAATTTATATTGTAATATAAACTAGTAAATAACAAAATAAAAACTTATCATTGAAAACGACGAGATCGTACATTGACTTTACTACTTTATTCTCGATATTATAGTGAAAGCTCAACAATTTGCAAAGGTTTCCTTCAATGCCTAGAAATGGGACGAAGTTGATAGAGTTTAAATTTATCTAACAAATGGAAGAAAAAGTTGAATATCAAAGCCTGTTTAACAAAATCAATATTCATTTGCAAATATGAAATCGAACATTCAATAAACTAGTATTCCAATTTTTTTAATGAAGGGCACATATGTACTTGCTATCCGCATACCGTAACACCCGCAGAGTTCGCATTCGCAAATGTATATTATGTATTCACAAACATACTTAATGTATGTTCAATGAAGTGTATACATACATGGGTGGCGTGCTGATGTGTTCGGGGCAGGGAGGGCGTACGGTTGGAGGGAAAGTGGGGGAGTGAGAAGCTGAGAGAGGGGTGTTGTGATCTAGCGCCTGTTAATTGATACTCGAATGTACACACTGGCGTGAGGCGTACGAATAAGCTTACATGCAGGATACCGCTGATTCCAAAAAATGTTTAACACTCGAGCAGGAAGTGTTTTCCGAATAAATTACATATGCCTCCATAAATATTTTTTTTTCAGCTTCGGTTAGCCATTTTTTTTTACGAGATATGAGCAATAAAAAAATGAAGAAAGTTGCATAAAACTATTATTAGACACTTTATATGTAAGCACATAATTTTTTAACTTAGCATAAATAGGCATAGAACAGTGACTATTATTATCATTCTTATAAACAATACTCTTATTTTTTAATGCTGTAATTGACTTTAGGATCCAGAAATAAATGCTTGATTTTTTATGAAACTGAAGTTTTCCACATTTATGTGAAACAATAAATAAAAAATGTCTTTTCTGAAATATGAAGTTTGTAGCGCTGGATAATCAATATTTGTAAACAAAAGTTTTGGCCCCCTAGCTGCTAGGAAAGCAGTCGTTTTCAACCCCTCAATCTAAGAAATCGTCAAAAAAGTCTAAAATGTGTTCCAAGTTTCCTACCTAAAATCTGAGGAATGAATTTTGTAGATTTTAATGGTAAATAATTGTAAAAAAAAGTTAAACCATCCTAGCTGCTGGCGAAAGCAGTCGTCTGTGACCCCTATATCTCAAAAATCGGAAAAAAACTCTGAAATGTGTTCCAACTTGTTTACCTAAAATCTGAGGAATGAATTTTGTACATTTTACTGGTAAATAATTGTACAAAAAAGTTAAAACACCCTAGCTGCCAGGAAAACAGTCGTTTTCATTTTCAACCCCGAATCTAAAAAATCGAAACAAATTCTAAAATTTTTTCGAAGTTTCTTACCTAAAATATAAGCAATGAATGTTCTAGAACTTGATGGACGTTTGCAACCCATTCATTATTACCATTAAATTCTAGAAAATTAATTCCTTGGATTGTATGTAGGAAACTTTGAACACATTGTAGAGTTTTTTTCGATTTTTGAGATTTAAGGCTTGAAAAAGACTACTTTTTCCGGCAGATAGGGGGATGCAACTTTTTTTACAGACATTTGGCTTCCAGCGTTACAAAATTTGTGGATCAGATTTTAGGTAAGGACATTTTTTATTTTTCGTTTCACATTAACTCTAGAAACTTCAGAAATTCCAATCGAAATTTTTACTAGATATAAAATATATTTCGAATATATCTTATTAAAACTTTTCAATTGGACACAAATTGAAAAAGTTCTAGATAATTAACAATCAAGTAGGTTATTCAAATTGACTGGAAATTTGTGTAGAGCTGACTTAGAACCGAACTTTGAACGAATGGAATCGAAGTCTATGGCTTTATGTCTCTGTTTAGTAAATTAAAAAAATTATTTTTTCATTAACGTTATATCGAAAATCAAACCGTCTTTAAAAACAAATTGAAAAAAATTACAGTTCCAATTTATGACTGCAGTTCAGTGGGAGTTTAAATCACAGTTTTCGATTCAAGTTACATTATTTAGGATATTTGAAAAAAGACAGTCGAAATGCACGCATTAAAGGTATGAAAACGAGCGCGAAGTGCAACAGCTTCCTTGCGCGCCCTGGGGGCGCTCAAACTTAGTGCGAAGCGTCACGCGTAATTTTTTAATATTTCATTACTAAGAAATAAATAAATTGTTATTAGATTATATAGTAAATAACGGTTAAATTTTTTTAATCAACTTTTTCATTGAGTGTGATTGTATATCCAGAATACCAGCAGCACTTAGTAAGAGCCGTATGCATCGGTCTCTATGTTTGACCAAGTATAAACAAATTTTATTGAATATAAATATCAATATAAGAGTATTTTGTTTACGGATATTTGAAAAAATATATTACTTTTAATTATCATTTTAACGTTTAATTGTGAGTCGCAATAGAATTTTATAATACCACAAAAAAATATTTTTCAGAAAACGTTCATGCGATTATTTTCATTTTTGTGTTAAAATTTATTAATATTTGATCAAAAAAATCTATTAAAAAAATGTTCAACCATA
>CAKNWW010342709.1:406-12192 GCA_932074435.1 Andricus kollari
TCCTACCACCCCGGCCTCCAGCTTACTTTCCATATCTGCAATTAAAAGCGCAAAAAGCATTGGGCTAAGCGGACATCCTTGCCTTAACCCTCTAATCATCCAGAATCCCTCCGAAATCCCCTCCCCTCCCTTACATTATCTTTGGTCTCTTCATATATCTCCCTTACCCTCTCGATCAGGCCCCTCTCCACTCCCCTATCCTCCATTGCCTCCCACAACCTACCCCTATCCACCGAAGGAAACGCGCCTTTGAGATCTACGAAAAACGCGTACACTCTCGACCCCTTCTTCGCTAATTCTCTATCCACCACGTGCTGCAGAACGTAGACATTGTCAATAGTACTTCTACCCGCCCTAAAGCCCGCCTGCGTCTCCGGCAATATTCCTTTCCCCTCGACATCCTTCCGCAGCCTCTCCGCCACCACCATCGCGTATACTTTATACGCCGTATTCATTAGCGTAATCCCTCTATAATTTTCCTGTATGTTTCTATCTCCTTTCTTATACAGTGGGACTATTAACCCTTCTCTCCATCCTGCTGGGAATCCCTCCCCCCTCCATACTTTCTTCACCACCTCCTTCAGCCTCTCCCTAACCTCTTGTGTACTAAACAGCCATGATTCGTTCTCTACCCCATCCAGCCCTGCTGCTTTTGACCTTTTTAACTTCCCTATCTGTTTCTCTATCTCCTCATCCTCCTCATCCTCCAACTCTTCCATCCCTGCATCCCGCGTTCTTCTACACCCACCGTCCCACTTCTTGTACTTCCTCTTCACCTTCCTTTTCATCTTTTTACATTCCCTATCCCACCATACCTTCACCATTCCTTTCTTCTTCTTTTTGAATACCTTCTTTTGCACGCAACTTTTCACTTTCTCTTTTAAATCCTCCCATATCTCTTCCACCGACTCCCCTTCAAAACCTCGACCAGCTCACCTTCTCCCCCATCGACCCCTCTTCACCCCCTTGCCTTCCGCCACTCTCACCCCTTACCCATAACCCCAATAGCTGATGGTCAGATTCCACTCTCCCTTCTACTGCGAATCTTTCCATCTCCTCCCACCCTTTCATATTCATAACTACATAGTCTATCACCGATACCCCCAACTTACTTCCATATGTGTATTCTCCCTCTTCGTCTCCAGTTGCCATACCATTCGCCACCGCCCAGCCTCTATCCTCCATCCAGTCCCTTAGAATCTCACCCTCCTTATTTATTGTCTTATGCTTCGATTTCCTTTCGAAGCTTACTGCCCCGCTTAGGGCCGTCTCGGTCAAGTGTGTGTCGGCATGTTGCTCCTTGTGAAGTGGCCTACTTGACAAGACCTTGTTGCGGATATATCTATCCACAAGCCTTTTCACTGTTTTTAGTAGGAAAGATGTAAGGCTGATGGGACGGTCATCCTTGGATGAAGTATAACCGATCCTGCCGGCTTTCGGAATGAAGACTACTCTCGTACCTCTCCATGACGTTGGAACATATCCCAGCGTCAGACTAGCCCTAGCAAGTCTCACGAGCGGTCCTATGATGATCTCTCCCGCCTTCTGTAAGAGGACTACAGGGTCCACCTAACCCTGGATGGAGTAACAATCTCGTTGGCTAGCCGCCGTGTCGGACCCAGTTGGGCCACAGGCGGCTTTGGTTGCCTCTGAGGTGTCGCCCACTTTTCTCCGGACCTTATGAAGCCTGGAAAATGTGCATTGTTTCCTAGTTCTTTATTTGGGTTTTCTGTTCTTGCTCACTTTTTTGTTTTCTTTAATTTTGGCCTGCTACTGCTCGCTTTTATTTATGTTTTACATTTATTGATTTAATTGGATATATTTTCTGGATTTAAAGCTTTTCATTTTGATAATAATTATTTTAAGGAAGTAGTGTGCCTCAGGTAGCAAATCGCTTGAACTATATTCCTGGTACAAGGTAGCTCCACTATCTTGGGTTATGTGGATCCCGACCCGAGAAGCAAGAATAAACTTGATCTTGAAATGTTTCGCTTATTTTTTTTCATATTTTTTTTGTCCGTTCATATTTTTTGGAGTACGAATTTTTTATATTTTGTATCGTATTTATTTTTTTCTTCATTATTTTTGTCCCCTTTCTATTTCTTCAATGATTTTTTTGTTTTGTCTTTGCGGTGGACACAAATTTTTTTATCTGTACACAGTAAAAGTTTAAAAAAGTTCTGAATATGGGATCGACTTCGGAGGAAAGGGTTAGTAAATAAAAATAAAATTTTCCAGAACAAGTGGCATGTAAAAGTATAAGATTTCAGCCCTAGCCCTCTTTCTATGAAGCCGGTCATATATATTAATTTATATAAATATTCCAAGTCATGAAAATTTATATCTTCAGATGTTAATTTCAAATGAATAAACTGACTCCAAGAACTTCTTAATTTTGACAACTAGAATATCGAAATATATTTTATTTTGACATTTCATGTTTACTAGAACTAGACCATATATATGTAGAAACTCTTTAGTATTGACATATCCAATTTATCATTCTCCTCATAAAATATTTATAAACATCAATGCTCACACCATTACTCATAATCACTGATACGAGATTGCGAATGCTAAAAGAATTCTGAATCGTTTGAGAAAATGGTGTCAGCAAAATGATATCCCGGGATGATAAAACTATATCCAGGGGCGTTTCTCGTTCGGGCATAAATATCTCGTCGCAAGTGCACTCTCACTTCAGTTGAGCTATATCAAAACAGTAATAACGTTGAAGCTAGGAAATTGAGCGTGTCGTTCTGGTCGGTAGCGTCAAATTAACGCCCAGCCACACCAGGTCTCGCTTTTCCTTCTCATTTTTCCCTCATCCAGTCATCCAAATTTCTTTCTTTTTTTTATTCTTCTCTCCCTTGGGAGCTCCTACTCATATGACTCCTTCCCTTTTTGTCTCGTTTCGACTTGGTAAGGCAAGAGAGCAACAGTGCTGCAATTACTTGACATACGACCGCCACGGCGTCTTCAAAGAGACGCTTGGGCGACAACGCTGACTGCGACAACGCTCTAAATCGGAATAACAAGCCATCCAGTCGCAGCGCCACATCAATCTGCTCTGGGTTACGTTTTGACGAATCGCAGCATAGCTCGTGGCGAGACATCTTAATAAAGGTGATTCTCAGATTTCTGCCAATGGAAAGGCAGAATTTCCTGTTATGGGCTCTATTATTGAAGAAATTTGATTCTTTACATATTTCTGATCGATTTCACTGGTCAACGCAACGTGACCTTTGACCTGGGGTAAGCGGCATATTAGTTGGCATGCTAAGGGACACTTACGCAGAAAAATAAAAATAAAAAATCAGGTGTCGAAGATTCTGTCCTGTGGATGGGCGTAACTGATCCCCAAAAAATTGGCAGTTCTGATACCACGTATGTTAGTAAGTATAGTATAGATGCGTCTAAATAAATAAATTTTTGGTTGAAAAAATATATATTTTTTAAAGTATATGTACTGTTTCTAAAAGTAGTTGTCTACCATCAATACTTATTATGTATTCACAAATGAAGTCAAAGGTATTGATTAACTTAATTTTTGTTCATGATTTGTATTTGAATTTCCCGAGCAGACGGACTTTCCATTCATTTTTTTGCTTTCAAGCGCACCGTTAAAGTCCTGGTGTGGTAATTATCTGCACATTTTCGTGTAGGATAAAACACTGCTTTTTGAAGGCTTAAAGGCTGCATTGCGTCATAATTAAAATTTTAAAGTACCTCGTGGACAGTTTTAAGCACAGGTAGAAAGACTGGACTCGCATTTTTTGTAAAATATTATTATCGGTCACTCGGCCGAACTAGTGATTAATTCTATGAATTACCAGGCCGAACTTCGGGTACGCTATTGGCCGATCACAGGATTTTCGTGATTGACCTTGGTCAATTTATGTACTCTTTTACCAAATATTTTGTTCTTAGTGAATTGTTTTCTCGAAGAAAATCATATGCAAATAATAAACTAGAAAACATAGGCATTAGTCACTGGCACGTTGAAATATTTTACTTTGAACTCTTCTTTTAACCAATTCCGTTAAACGCAAAGGTAATCAAAAGTAGAATTCAAGAAATTATTAATGGCATTCAGAGGAATTTTCCAAGAATTCAAGGATTCCTCCAAAAATGTAACAAGATTGATTTTGTTTAATTTGATCATGGCATTTTGGAGAACCATTGAAATGCAGTTTTCTAACTGAGATAAAAGGATTATAGTAACAACTTGAAAAATTATTTTTTTAGTTATTATTTATTTTTTCCATGCGACGCATTCGAAATTATGAAACTCGTATCATGTCTTTCTGGAGGGAAGACATCTAACGTCCATGTCTGATTTGATCATGAGATAATTATATTGTGATTGTAAATAATTTATTTTAATGAATGTCCATACACCTAATTCAATTTACATTTCCTCAAAGTTGCATTACCTCTCCGGAGAAGATTCTTTTGAAATGTTTCCATGGAAATTTCGGATGATGAGTACCTAATTGTATGGAATTTTCATTGCTATGATTCCAATTGGGAATATCAGAATTTTAAGCTTAATGTTTCAACTTAATGTTTTCTTCTTATTTTTTTGAAAAGAAATGAGTTTGAAAAATTTAATTTGTATTATTTTCAAATTAAATACTACAGTTTTTAATTTTTAGTTCTGAAGGTGCATTATTTTTAATTTTAATTTATTTTAGTGAATGATCATACGCTTACTTCAAATGACATTTTTTTGAAATTGCATTTTCTCTCCTGAAAACAGTTTTTTGAAAATATTTCTATGGAAATCTCAGGCTATGAGTAGTCAATTTTGAATCTCTAGTTGTAGTTCTGAAAGGGCATAATTTTTAATTCTGAAGGATTCTTTTATTCGAATTTGTTTAATTGTTAAGGCTTTTAATTCGAAATTGTTTAACGATACTCGCTTTATAAATCAACTGCATCGCATGCTGAAAATTGTGAACGTATATTGGAGCTTTCATTTTTAACTATTACTGATATTTTAGAGTTGTATGATTTTGAAAGATTTGAAACTGAATTTCTTAGACAATTTTTAAAAAATTGGTTTTTATTTTCGAATTTGGTTTCGGTTTCTTAGTCACCTATAGGGTGTCCACGCAGGGGCTTACCGAAAAATATGCAACCCGCCATACACGGCCATAAGATTAGCATTGTCGTGTGAGACAGGTTGCATAAATTTTGGTAAGCCCCAGCGTGGACACCCTGTATATAGAAACAATTTTTTTATTTATTATTATAATTATTATCCAATTGTCAACGCTTTTAAATTAAAATTGTTTAATTTCGAACAATTTAAAGTTTTTAGATTGTTCAATTTATAACATTTCCAATTAAAAATTGTTCATAAATGATAATACTTCTAATTTAAAATAAAATACTTGTACTATCTGTAAGTATTTAAGGACACAGATTTCGATATTGTTCCGTTTTAACCGCTAGTAGTTTTAAAAATGTCGTTAACGATTTAAACAAAGTTGTTTAATTTTGAATATTAAACGTTATGCAATTGTTCATTTTTTCTATGAAGCACTGATCTACTTTGTATTTAAATATTTTTAATTGAGTATTGAAAAAATGAAATTTTAAATAATTGTACAGTTTTGAGGGCTATTAAGCACGTAAAATTGTTTATTCTTTTTTATGATTATCCCTTTCTTTATGACTATCCGAATATAACGTAATTTTTTTCTTTGCTAATTTACCATTTTAATGCCTAATGATATACAGGGTGTTTTTTTTAACGTAAGACATCGAAATATCTTAAAATCATATGCATCCTATGAAAAAAATATCGGTAATTAAAACTTTTTATTTTCGAGGGGGAAAAGCGAATTTGAACGAAATTTACCCCACCCCACCCCCCAGGAGACATGGGGAGTGGTTTTTTTTTCGCGAATCAAAAAAAATTTTTCGAATAAAACTTGTATATTTCATGAAGGAGAATCTGAATCTGTGATAAAAAATTGGGGTTCCCATTTGAAATTACAAAGTTACCCCCCTCCCTGTCTCCTGAAGGGGGTGGGGCGGGGTAAATTTGTTCAAAATCGCTTTTCCCCCTCGAGAATAAAACGTTTTTATTCAGGATATTTTTTCATAGGATGCGTATTTCTTGAGATATTTCAATGTCTCAAGTTAAAAAACAAACACCCTGTATAGTATACCAGAATTTTATTCAAAAAAAAAACGAATTCAAATAGATAAGAATTCTGGAATGTTAGAACGAAATTTTTAAATGCGAATCATGATTGGGAGTAGGTTTTAAACCAGTTCTTCCTCCACTGATCCTCTTCTTCGATTTCCTTATCTGAGCAAGCTTCCGCGGATAATATATCCTCCCTATCGACTACTGAATCGTCGAATAAAAAAATAAAAATCTTTCGCCTCTTCCGCGTTCATCAGAATTCAGGATACATCTGGTCGAATTTTATTTTCTGTATGCAACTTCTGATGCGCTGAAATGGTCCATTAATCCCGAAGTGCAGGTCCTCCTTATCGGGCGACATCTGTCGTGGTTGACCTTCGGCGAAGAGGTCTTGATGTAAACGTCGATCTACGGCAGATCAGGTTGAACCTCGACTCTACATTTTTACAAGACTCTTTTCCTTCTTCCTTCAGCATCCCAGATCCCAGTGTCTCCTCTCTTCCCTTCACCATCCTCATATATACGAGCAGTCTACACCGCGGCATCGGTGCCTTCGTCACAGAAGAAAGCCGACTCCGGGGCCCGACACTCTGTTTCTTTAATTGCGTTAATAAATAAAGGACAGTCGGCTGGGCCTAGGACTCTCAGAGGCTCTGGAGGAAAAGAGAAGAGGGAGAGAAAAGGAAGCAGGAAAAAATGTGATTGAGAAAGAGAGAAAGAGAAAACGAGGGAGAGGGAACAAATTAGAAAAAGAGGATGATGAAGGAAGAGAGGAGTGAGGATGAGAGAAAAGGATAAGAAATAGAAGAGAGAGATGTAGAAGAAAGAAGGAAAATGCAAGTGAGGAAGAGAGAATAAATAGTAGAAAGGGAATGGGTAACGAAGAGAGAAGGAATGAGAAAGAGAAAATTGATTAAAAGGAGAGGAAAAGAAGGAAAAGAAAGAGGCGAATAACAGAGAATAAGCACACTGTTTACAATTTATACAGCAATTTCACTATGAAATAAATGGAAGTAATTTGCATAAACATGTGGTTAATTTAATACAAATAAATATAAATTCAGAGAACGTTTGATAGGATATAAAATTAGTCCAGTCACCACTAACAATATGCACCATGAGGTCCCCCAGATACCTTTTGTTTAAAAGGTCAAGAAAAGTCCCTTGATTACGAATATCTTGTTTATTTTTTCGTAATACTAGTCACTTTTCATTTGAACATTTTCCTTTTTAAACAAATTTTCTGAAATCATTTTTATTGTCTCTGAAAAAAATTAAACCTTTTTTAACTCTTGCACTAGCTTGTATTATTTTTTATTTGCAAATTAAAATTCTAGACGATTTCCTCTTTAAAACAAAACATTTTTTAACAACGATTCGCGGAGAGAATATTTTTTATTCGATTGGAACATTTCTTTTTTTCTTTCAAGAGATCTAACCTCCAAATAGACAATGCTCAAGTTGAAAATTTTTTCTTAACAATAGATTCTGAAATAAAACTGTGAAAATATATCAATTTTGTTTGAAAAAAGTTGTTCAAAAAAAAAGGATCAGGATTTCGAAAAAATAACTGCAGGTATAATATATTTGGAGGT
The DNA here is from genome assembly GCA_932074435.1 of Andricus kollari. NCBI lineage: Eukaryota > Metazoa > Arthropoda > Insecta > Hymenoptera > Cynipidae > Andricus > Andricus kollari. Next base: position 8,165 of record CAKNWW010342709.1, read on the forward strand.
ATTTCAGATACAAGATATTTATATCTACAGGCAATGTAGACTCATTTTAGATGTAAATTTGTACATTATTTTGACATTTTATTTAAAGATTTTACAATGTACACAATCCACATTGCTAAAAATGTTGACCCCGATTTTTGGAAACACATAGATAATTGAAATTTCAGTTACAATTACGTAAATTTCAGTTGCGTTTCTTAAAAGTACAAAGAGAAAAATATCTGCTATATAATCTTACAACACGGTAAGATTTACAGCAGATTTACCTAAAGTGAAGTGAAAAACGTCCTTTGTGTCAAGGGGAAATATTATGAAAACTCTTGACTATATTGTAAAAAACGGCACGAATCTTCACTTTAGTGTCTGATAATATGATCCATCGTTAAAAATTGATTTTACTATCGCAAATCACAATGAAAATAAAACCAGGTGAAATTAAGTGTAAATATATTTAAATATATCTTTAAATGTATGCATAATAGTCTCAAAACTGATCTCACAAGATAATACTGAAAAATGAGTGTCTTTTTTGGTCCGATATTAGCGTCAAATTGAAGAAAAAATATCTCACTACTCATCCGCCGAGTTTCAAGAAAAAAATTTTAAACTTTTATCGCAAACTAAGAAAAAGTTCAAGAATTCCTTACGTATTTTAATTAGTATCTATCAACATAACTGGTAATAACTTTTACAATTCGGAAAAAAACTAAATAAATGAATGATACAAATATAAATTAGAGTGGGATAAACTATTTGCCGAAAGATTTTAGGTTCCCTTCGATTTCAGAACTTTAGGGATAATTTTTGTGTTGTTTTCCATTGACGTAACCTTCTCGTCAGGGAAAATTGGTATTAAACTACACTGTTAGAAATATTTGCAATTTTAGTATACATGGGTATATTAAATTTCCTATATGTTTACTAAATGCATTACACTTTGTAATTTTAGTATACTTACGTATACTAAATTTCTTTTATGAAGTTATATGCATACTAAATTTATTAAGTGTACAGTAAGTTTCTTTCACGTATATGAATTTCATAGTTTCTGTATACTAAAATTCATATACGTGTTTACTATATTCAGCTGCGCAAGCGCGTTTTTATTTACGCGAGTTGGGCAACGTGGCCGGTGGAATTTGTTTCAGTTCTTTGCAATTCTAAAATCTTGGGCTTCTTTCTAAGAGGATATGCGAAGTCTTCTCTTAAAAGGGTATGTTTAATTTATTAAGGTAAATGTAGCTAAACCCTATGATTATTTGAAAATTGAAACACTTTGTTCTTTAATCTCATTTTTCGTCTTATCATGTTTACAGATGATGAAGACGGAACCCACGTGAAACGGAACGTGTATACTAAATTTACTATAGTATATACTAAATTTCGTATGCATGTATACTGAATTTAGTATTCGCGTATACTAAATTTCATGTAAGTGCATATTAAATTCAGTATATGCATATACTAAATTTACTGTACGCTGGTATACTAAATTTAATTTCATATTGTGCATTCTTGCTTCCATTACATGTATACTAAAACTAGTACAGATTTTTCTAACAGTGTATTTATATGCTTCCGAGAAATTTAGGCTAAAAATGTAGGTGATGAAAAGTAAGGTTATATTAATTAAACTTTTGGCAATAAAATTATTTTATTTGGGTTTTAAAAATTTGTTTAAATAAGAAAAATTTAGTTTTAAAGCCAAGAATTTTGAAGGAAAATAATTTTATCAGAGATTTATATTTTATTTTGAATTTTTTTTTTATATTAGATAATTATTATGTCTCTTATTTTTGTTTTGTATTCAATAATGAAGGAAATTATGAATCAAAGGTTTTTATTATAAAATGTGGAACAAAAATTCTATAATTTTTGTCCAAGTTACAGTTATTTGCAGAATTGCAGACATTTGATGTTTAAACTGAAAATAAAAGATGTTATTTCGGTTTATTCCAATTCTAAATTGCACAATTTTACGACCGCCAACTACAAAATTTTAAAATTTGGAAGGCATTGAGTTTGAAATTTTTAATTTGGAATGTCTTCAAACAAACAATAATTCAACTTTGAATGCGTACTCTTAAAATGATTGATTTTTTTATTTCGAAAACTTCGGATGAGAGTTTATTCAATGATTAAGTTTATTATTTTGAAAGTCTGTAATCACAATCGATTTTTATTTCAAAACGCTTCAAACTGAAAAATTTACAATCATTACGACGTTAAAGTTTATATTAAACCATTTTAAACAAGCTAAGGTTAATACCGTACAATTATGGGCGTTTAAATTTAATTTAAAAAAAATATTATAGCTTTTATTGAAACTTTTCAATTTTGAAAAATCTAATACCTAAACCAAATAAGTTTGAATATAATCTTAAATTATTGTACAATTTCCAAAACATCTAAATTAAAATTGTTAAATTAATTAATTTCATTGAATTATTAAGTTTGTATCTGATATCTATGCAATTGTTTATTTTATTTAAATTTTTGTACAATTTTGAACCCTGAAAGTTTAAAACATACTGTTTAAACGTTTCAATTAAACAATTTCAAGTTTCACATCACTTTTCATTGTAAACTGTGTAAGTCAAATATTCTTGATGTAATAACACAATCTTGAGTATTTACTATGATATATACTGTCTAACTTTGAAGGCCTTAGATTATTCAATTTGAAATGTATCCAATTCGAAATTGATTGCTATTTAAAATTGCATAATTATTGTATTTCAATTTTTGACATTTTAAATGTTTTAATTGTTTATAATAAACACTTCAGGACTTTCAACATTGTTCAGTTATTAAAGATTGCTCCACTTTGAATATTTTTCTTTTCCAATTCTGTTTTGAATTCTTCTAATTTAGAATTATTCACTTCAAAGGTGTGAAAAATAGATAAACGACAGAAAAGAAAAAATACGACCAAAAAATACGAAACAGGTGAATACGAGAAGAAATCAGTGATCAAGAGGCAACAGCTAAAAAAGGGAGAATATGTAAAGAAATGGTCAGAAGGGGAGAATCGATAAAAAAGAAAGGGTGAGAGAGAGAGAATGAGTGAGTGGCTGAGAAAATAAAAGGGGGGATGAGTGAGGGGATGTGGAGGAAGGCAAATGCGCTATCTGGCATCTCTGGTAAGCAAATCGCAATATTTAACGCGATAGTTAGCTCTGGTGTCCTCGGGACTTGGGAAAGAATGACTTGGCCTCGTGCAGCCAATCCCTGCTGGCCAGTTGCGGTGGACATGGCTAAGAAGCATATTTTAGAGCCGGGGACTTCCCCTTTATCCCATGCCGCATTCCACCCGTGAGAAACAATGCGGACTGGCTTCTTTATACGGCGATGTGTCGTGGGTGGGTGTTACAGGGCGCTCGATACGCGTCCAAATTACAATATCGGGCCCTCGACAGCCACCTTGTACTAGCGGGCCTTCAGCCCCAAAGCTCAAATGAATTTCCTCATCTCGTCGTTACTTTGTATCTTCATTGCGCGACAATCCCTACCCGGCTGACTCTTACTATCCGTTTCTACTTACAAATATACACATTTTATTCAATAAACTTAAAAGTATTTTTTACAAATCAGGGGCCGTCCATAAACTATGTTACCAAATTGAAGGAGGGGGATGGAGTGCACCAAAAACTACGATAGGTAATAGAATAGGGGGGAAGGGGTCAGTGGAAGTGAAGCTACGAACTTACTATCGGCGAGAAAATTCGAGTCCTCTGGCTTTGACGATGAAAAAGTATGTGACGAAAAAATGCTAGCTCAATGGATGACAGTTCATTTTATAGGTGGAAATGTTCTACGTTAATGAGCCAAAATAGAATATACTGAAAATTTTTTTGCAGCTTACAGACCTGAAAAACTGCTAAAAAGTATGGAAATTTGACAGCTCTCAAGAACAGTGAACTTTCGAGCTTAGTTTTTTATTGAAAAAATAATATGAAAAATCTGAAAAAATTCATGGTGGTACTTTAAAATTTTCTCAACAAATTACCGTTGAAAAATTTGCGAAA
>CAKNWW010342714.1:0-10159 GCA_932074435.1 Andricus kollari
CCAAAAGGGGCTTTGTGACTCGCGAGGAAAGTGACGGAGCGGGAAGCTGTGAGCAATTGCGCCACCTTTCTTTAGTGCGTCGTATTTTCTTCACACGGAACTGTTTTAATGACAAAGAGTGTGGAAAATACGCGGGCTTCCCAGCGCACTCATCGACGTCGGGCGCAGCGGGCCGCCAGGGTCGCACGCTTAGACGAGCAAAGGAATCTTCGGATCCCAGAGGATCCCGATCGCCGCCGCGCTGAGGAGCGCCATTGGCGAGACATCGGAACGCGCGATCTATGCGCTTTTCTAAACCAGTCCGAAAACAAGTCGTCCAGGAGGGCCGCCGCTGTCCGGACCCAGCACCAGCAAATTCGGCAGGCCAGGAGGGCAGCCAATGCTCCACTTCGTCCATCGGAAGGCACCGAGTCGGCCAGCAGGGCCGTTGAGGTGCCACTTCAATCATCGCAAGGCATCGAGTCGGCCAGGAGGGCCGCTGGAGCGCCACTTCCTTCATCGGAAGGCATCAAGTCTGCCAGGAGGGCCGCCGAGGAGCCACTTCCTTCATCGAGTCGGCCAGAAGGGCCGCCGACGCGCGACTTCGTTCATCGAAAATAATCGAGTCGGCCAGGGGGGCCGCCGACAGGCGACACTTGCCGGAAGAGATCGAGCAGGCTCGGAGAGCCGCCGCCGGACGTCAGTGTAAGGAGGAAGCCGAGTGTGTCAGGCGGGTCGCCGCCGCCGAACAACGTCGGCAGGCTAGGGAGGAGGAGAGAGCTCGGCAGCCCGCCGCTGCGAGGCCTAAAAACGGGGCAGGAGAGGACCGTAGGACAACGGAAAAGTATCCGTTGTCTTCCTCCAAGGACGACGCCGCCCCAGACGATTCAAACAAGTACCATCCGGCGACGCTAATCCTTTTCGTAGAGGGAGGCATACCGGTTATTAGAAAAGAAATCAGGACGACCAGGAAGCAAGTATCCGCGCCTCCGAGGTCCACCTAAAAACAGGGATGTACCCTTATCCCTACCGGTCCCCTGCTTCCGCGCTGACACACGGCACGTTTTTCCACCGCCGATTTTTACTCGACGGTACGTGTCGTCAGAACCGTCCACCAGAACCGCCTCCGTGGTGGTCGACAGCTTTAATATACCACCCCGACCACTGGGGTTTCGAGCACCGCCGACGACGCTACATTTTGGCATCGAAGAGCCTTCATCATGAAGTATGGAATTCGGCATCCCCCCCCCCCTATTCATAAGAAAAATTATCAAAATTGTTTGTTTTTTTTTTGGTCAGAAAAGTAAGTGCTCCTTCAAATGATGCATTTCTTATGGGCCCCTTTCAGGGTAAAATTCGAATGATTACTGCTTTAAAGTCGTGCGTCAAAAATACGGAATCTTATGGAGATGTCTATCGCGGACTCCAAAAATGATTCATTTAGGCTTTAAAAAACCTTTAATATTTTTCGGAAAATTATTTGGAAGACAGAAAATATTATAAAAAATTTGAATTATTGCTTATTTATACTTACTACTAGGCTATTTAAGATTAATTTAAATAAAAAAATATCAAGAAAGAAGATATGCGAAATATGACGCTAGCCTAACCGGACTACTTTAACGTATCTTAGAACTGTTTTTGGTTTTTCTGTATTCGTAATTTGATACACCTTTCAGTGCGGTATCTAAAAAAAGGTTCCAGTAACTTCCTGTCATCTATTCGTATTTTGATGACTACAGCAGGAAATACATGCAGCAAAATAATGTACCGAAAATAGCGAGGGAGGTACAAGCTGAATTATGGAAGGTGAAAGATGCCTGCAAACAATTAAAAAGCAACCTTCCAAGAACTCTGGCATTTCTAAAATTGCTCACTTGCTGTTTCGAGGAAATTGACCTTTCAGGATCCAAGCGCAACAAAGGAGGAGGTGAAAAACGCAGAAGATTCGTCTCGTCTGGTCCTGGTAGTCGAAGGTATGAAAGTTATCTAATTCACCAAAAAAATCTGTGACAGATGACATTTTTCAAATACTCTTTTCACACAAGTGCTTTTTGTTACAGGAATGTCTGGGTATAATGAGCATAGCCGCTGTGCCATTGTTATGGAGGAGACAGTTATCGCTGAGACGTACAGCGTGCTAGAGGGCGCTCTGCTCCTGCTTAGCCATTATTTGTATGATTATAATTATGCTGAGAAGAAATCATTATCTTTGGAGTTTATACAAAGGTAAATATTTTCCTAAAAATCAATACTTTTAGGGAAATAAGAGAGGGCGAAGGAGAAAGTATGAGAGAGATAAAGAAACTAACCCAGTCGTCAAACTAATGCAAAAAATAGTGAAGTTTCAGCTGTTCGCATAATTTATGTCGCGAATGTTATATTTTTTAATTTTGTGATTAATTAATAATGATTTCTTATTAATTTCCAGCGAGCAAGGACATGCTTTGCTTCATTATTTTAACCAATTACTTGACTTATCAACTGTAATTATTTTACATATATCATTTAAATATAATTATTTGAGAAAAAAAGGCTATAGAATATTTCAGATTACCAGACAGACACGGCAGAAAATTCCCAGACATTTACGACAAATCCCGAACTTTTTCCAGAATTTTCCCAACAGTTCATTAGGAAAAATTTCCGAAATTTTCCCCACAAAATGTTACGGAAAATTCAATGTTCAGTGTAGGAGGATCGCCACGAACTCTTGACTCTGAAAACGAGGGCTCAAAAAAATCTTCTGGAGTTATTTTTGAGAGAAGATTATCTCTTTTTTTCATTTCGACGCGATTCTTCCATAATTCCAATAAAACTTCATCATCTTCGATTTCTGCTCCACTGCTAGATTCCACGATCTATATTGAATAAGATTAAAAATTAGATTTAATTATTTGAATACAATATTTCTTTCGGTAGCTTGTTGCAGCTTGTTGCAGGCGAAAATCCTCTGAATTTGAAATATTTCGAATCAAACAGATTTGAATTCTCAATTTTAAGTTTAGGAGTCCGATAGTGTACAACTGCGAATTGAAAACCACATTTAGTTTGCAGTGGCCTTATTCAACAAACTTTAAAATTAGCTAATATTAAAAAAAGACATTCAGCATTGCATAATTTTAAAGTAAAAACATGTGAAATCTTACGTGGCAAACTTATGAACAGAGTTGAAGCTTAAAATGTTACAAAATATATATTTCAAAGTCAAAGAATCAAATCTTTAAAATTTTAAGTACTCGAAACTGTGCGAGTCTGACTCGAATAATAAAATTGTTGTTAAATTACAACTTATAGTGATTGACTAAGTTACTGATGTGAAAATTAAAAAAATGTCTGGTCTGAAAACATTCCTGATCATTTCCTGGCCCTATATAAATACGTTATTTATCAAATTAATTAGAATCCAGACAAAATGCTTTCGGAATCAGAAATATACAATAGAGGAAAGCAGGATTAAAGTGTTAATGAAGTTTTAAAGTTATTAATTAACTTACTTTGAGAACAATGCAGAAAAGTTATAACGAATGAGTAACGAATTCATATTTCAGCTCCACACATTGCATATGTCCCAACTTCTAAATATGCAGGGGTTTATAATCAAACACAAGACTCAATGGATGACATTTTTACTTTATGGCGCGACCTAATTTATAACAACGTAGATAAGGAATAAATTCACTTTCCTTAATCTCGAAAACAGAGAAAACTTTGTTGTCTTCACAAAGGAGGAACATACATATTTTTGATATAACAATGTTATATTCATATCTTTCTTGGCCAATTGCCAAATCACATCCTTTCTTGTAGGTCGTACCTTTTATGATAACTTTGCATAACTACACACAAATTGTAACCTCGAGATACGGCAAACGATATTTATAAATGATTGGCGTACAAACTATTTCAACGATTTCAATCAATAAAATAAAGCAACGCCACACTTTATCGCAAACGACCCCTATTCCGTCTTCAATGAAAAGAGAAAAAACTGTCAAAAAAGTCCAAATCTGACAGGCTCCTGCAGATATTTTACTACTTTGATCAGAAATTAAAAAAGACTGATCATTTTTGTCTTCTTCAGTGTAATTGACCTCATTAATTCGATTATTTAACTGACGAAGCGTAAACCACTTTTTGGTAACGGAGTTATCGATGAATAGTTTCAGATCGAAGGCAACAATGCCCTTGAATAGGTCATGGTATGTGCACCAGCACATACATGATAGTACTTCAATTTAACGGAGGTTAATTTAATTCCCATATAATTGTTGGAAGTTCCGAATACTTTATCTTCAATGTTTTTCAGATCTTCAACAACTTCACCATAACATTTTTCGTGGTTAAAATCTTTTTCGTTGCAAAGTGCGTCGCAAGTTTAATAGTATTTACATGCGAACGAAGAGGTCCAGGTACATTTCCTAGAACCATATAAATAGCAAGTATTTAATGTTTCTTTTTAGCAGCTCCAATGGGATTCACGACTTCAAAAGCATCTTGGTAGAGAATAATTTTAAGAGCGCCGGCGTTTTCTTAAAAAAATTAATATTTTTGTAAACAGTTCCGTCCAGAAAATCTATTAAAACTTGTTCAACGCAAATTTTGTGTTTGTTTAATTTAGATAAAATTAATTTATCTCGAAAACAAGTTTTCTTTGTTTTCTGGATAGATACGTATTGGAAAGTGTTTTTTGTGTGTCTTTATCAATCTTTGTTTTAATTTTCTTAACATATTCTGAAGCATTTATATTAGTTTTTTAAAGCCTCAAATAAACCATCACTACATAAATGGTGACATCAGTTTTCACGGAATGTGTAATCAAATTTTTTCGTTGGAACTGGCTCTTATCAAATGCAAATATCTTAGCAATACCAGGTAGACGTTGTCAATTTTAGCGATAACGAGAAAAAAGCGAAGATATTCTAAGCTAATGAAGCACCAGACTATTCATTAGTTACATTGTTAACAAAATTCGTAATTAATATATTTATCAGTCCATCCTCTAAATTGACAAGATGAGGATTCTCTGTACGCTGGTATTATCCTTGGCAATTACCCTCAATTCTATTGGTGAATACAATAATATAATACATCTATACTTTTGGCGACATTTTTTTCAAGCTTTTCGCATATCATAAATTTTACGATGAAGCAATTTCACGGAGCAATTTTACACGTCTTTAACTTTGATCATCCGTGTTCTCGCCGACCCAAATATGTACGCCTAACTTTTGACGTGCACAGATGGAACACTCTCAGCAGTGTTCGCTGAAATTTCGACGTGCACAGATAGTATTATCTCCACTGTGGATGTTTAATAGAGTTCAAACCGCACTTATTATACCATTAAGCCATTTCCATGTTGGGGTAGGCGTGACTCGCTCGGTTGAAAAACAGTAATATGTAGATACGTATATTGAAATAAGGTATAGATTTTTTAGATTAATCTAGAATTCTCTTATTATTTATTTTAATACCGCGTTTGTTCCGAAACACTGCTCCGACCCAGGTTGCTGATCAATCTCTAGCGATTCCCCCATGGAAAGAGCCTGCCAAGGTTGTTATGTGAGGTTCCCCATTCTGGCCTATTAATATCCAAGGTCCTTTTTTCAGGCGTCATTCACTCTACTTGAATTCTTTTTATAAACTATTTGTCGCAACACTTTTTTGTCCTGGCATACTTCTCTAGCTTCCCTTACGTCCATGCGTTTTTTCATGCAAACTCTCTTGTTTCTATGGCTTCTTATGTCTTTTAGGATTAATATCTCATTTACACTTTCTAACCATTCTTTCCTCGGTCTGCCTCTGGGCGAACCGCCATTTACTTTACCTTTATACACTTTTTTCATTAGTCGTTCATCTTTTATTCTTTCTACATGTCGGAACCATCTTAACTAATTTCTTTCCCATATTTCAACTATAGTCTCTTTTGTACCACATTCTTTGAGGATGATTTCGTTTCTCACTTTATACATAAGTGCTTTCCCGCATTTTTTTGCCAAACCTCCCACTCGACGAAGGACACAACACCTACTTCCTTCCCACGGGCGTCGCACTCTAGGTGCCACGAGGGGCCACCAGATTTCGTACCTGCTTTTGAAGGATGACATACAGGTTGAGATACGACCAGCACGGACACCTCCAGAGCAACAGAATTACTCCCGAAGCGGTGGTGCTACTCTTCGATCGTACGAAAGTTTAGTGACAGTGACATACAAACATATATCTCATACGTATTTTCTGAAAATGACCACTGTCACTCCTTTTTCGTAAGCACAATTCTATCTATCACTCATTTTCTTCTAAAACTCTTTTTTTCTTCCCATAAACATATTATTTTACCGATCATCATCCCGTATTTAAATTGTTATTGTTATTTTCCTTGGACCCACATCATATCGCTTTCCCGTTCTCGCCAACCACTCCATCCTCATCATTTTCAACTGCGATCCTCGTTCCGCTTCCACTTCGCTCTGCGAATTGGGAAGGCGGGGAGATGTAACGAGCTGTACGTCTGATCGTTGCATACATAGGACACATACATGAAATACGCGTGTCGTCGATCGACGCGTCACGAGGCGAGAGTCGACTACCTCCGTCCTCGCGAGACTCGACGGCTTGCCTTCGCGCCATGCCAATCCATCAGACGCGAGACATTAAAAGGAATCGCGGTCGCGGAATAAGACACAGTTTGCCGGGAAGAGCATGCCAGCTATACCGGGGTGCCTGCGCTCAACGAACTGACTGGTCCCTCTACCACCTGGAGCTACTATCGTAGACCGACCGGCACCAACAGCTGACGATCTCCTTGGGAATCCGCGCTGTGCTTAGAAGCCGAGGCGAATCGTGACCGCATGTAGCAACTACGGCCACGATTCACTAGGCAAGAGGTGACGCCAACTAGGGTAACCCGTCTAACGCCCTCCTTTTTGAAAGTCCCCCCTCACCACCTAGACATCGGCCGTGAAACTCTCGATGTAGTCCACCTGACATACGACCACCGGGCACAACTATGGCCGTACGTCGGGAAAAGGACCTGGAACAGCTTAGGTCGTCCATCGAGCAACGAGGTACGCTCACTCACACTCAGCATACACTCAGTTATACGCAGCTGCAAGCATTTTAGGAGACCACGGCGCAGCTATATGAGAGACAGACTAACACCGCGCAGCGCTGTGTATAGTGAAAAGGTATGGCGCAGCACCAACTATGATAGAACTGCACTTCGCAGTCTACAACTTTTTTGTATAAAGATCAAGAAGCACAATTCAATTTCCTATAAGAATATATGATCCTGTACATAACAAAAATGTAATTCTGTATTTCTTGTTGCAGAATTAAGTTTACAGTCAAGGTGTTTTCCTATTGGCGACTCTAATCCTAAAGTTCCTCATTGTGGATCTACTTCTTCTTCTTCCTCTTCTTCTTCACCTGACAGATCTCTTTCATTTGCCGGATCTCAATCGCCTACCGACTCTACTCTCCGTGCCAGATTTATGTCTCATGCTGCCAGACCTCATTCTTCCGTGTCTGCTCCACCTGCCAAGCCTTCTCTACGTATTAGACTCAGGTTGTCTGCTCTCAGAGAAACTTTTCCTCGCGTACTTGGATATAAATTTGATCAGCTCAAACGTATTCGACTTATTCCTCGTACGAATCCGAACCAGACATTCGAACTTCGAAGATACTTTTTTCCTGCTGACAAACCAATTGGATTGATGAACCAAGATATTACCGTTATACCCTTGCCAACCGACGAACAGATTGTATTATCGACGTCCAATGGTGACGTCTGCGCAATATTAGTAAAATCATTTGGACAGCAGAATTTCCGAGGACTATTTACATCGGCCTTGCTAAGGGCGAAAATAAACATGGACAGCGGTGAGGTTGAGGAAATGACCACAGAAGAAATCGCAGATTGTTCATTAGGCAGAAAGTTCGCAATAAAAACGTTTTTTAAAGTATTTCTGGTATGAACCACAAATCTTTACACCGATAAAAAACAAAATGAAAAATGCGACCGTGAGTCAGATCTGGCGCTTTGCGCTCGTTTTTCACGCATATCTTACGTTTATTCATAGACCTTTTAAAATTATAGGAAATGACATTGAATTCCTTTTTGACCATGTTCACTTGTTAACTTTCTGAATTGAGAAATCATTCAGTTTGGGATGCGTAATTCTAAAATCTTTTGTTTGAAAAATTTTATATTTTAATCATACACTTTTAACAAAATACCAATTTTTAAAAATTTGTTCAATTTTCAATTTTTTAAATTAATATTTCCATTTAATGATAAAATTGTTAATTTTCAGTGCAGGGGTATTTAAGGTATGCGTCATGACGAAAATAAGATCTGTGCCAAAAATAGCTTTTTTAATCATTTTATAAACAAAAATAATATTTTTAACAGAGCTGAATTTTAATATGTAATGGATTACTTTTTCGGGGAAAATATTCTCTACAACTTTACGGTTTCTCATTTTTAAAAAATTCCGATCACTGAAATTGTAAAAAAGAAATTATAAAAAAATCTTTTTTGGAACTAATAACTATATTTGAATATTATTTACTTATTTTTAAAACTGGAAACCAATTGTATTAAGTGATTTTCTTATTCATGTATGTACCTCAGACTGAGATGGCTAATTCATATATTGAAAAATAAAGTGCAAATTACATTCTTTAGCATTATTTTATCTTGGCTACCCTAAGAAATGTATTCAAACATTTTTTTTAGACAATTGAATAATTTTCCTTTTTAAATGCCTTTTGTACACATGCGTTTCATCAAAAAGTAGTGTGAACTAAATTTATAGATTGTTCTGAGATGAAAAATGTTGTTCTTAACATTTTTTTTGTAGCGGCTGTCGTTTGACTGACCAATTACAGCCAACGAAATTCCAGATAAATCTTTCATGGCGGATTCTAAACAGAATTACTAATTTTTTTATTGAATAAGAAATACGAAACAAACATTTTTTAGAAAAGTACCGGTTTTTGAAAAATACTTAGATATAATCCAAAATAGCTAGAATTAATCAACCAACTATCCATAAAAATTGTCTGTTTTTTAAAAAACGTCGAGGCGTTTGAAAAAAATTTAAGTTTCGAGAAATTTAAAAAAAGTTTTGAGGATTTGTAAACATTTAAATGATTCTAAAATATTCCAAGGAGTTTTCAACTGCTTTTAGTAATTTAATTGATTTCAGAGGGTTTGAAATATTCTTGAGTATTTTAGAAGATTCCAAGACATTTTCGAAAGCTTTAAAAAGTTTCAAGTGATTTTTAAAGAATCAAAGGATTTTTTTAATTTCAAAATATTCAGATTGTAACCGGTTACGACGCTAGATGGCAACCAGTAGCCAAAATATTTTGATAACTGTGGAGACCATATTGCTAACCGGTGACAGCGTCTTGGTCATGGATGTTGGGGACTTTGCTCATTGCTTTCGCGCAGAGGATGTATGTGAGAAAGTAGAAATGCAAAAGTTTATATCTGAGAAAGAAGAGGGAAAAAGGTGATAACTGAAAGAAGAAGAAAAAATGATGTACCTGGAGAGGTTTTAGAAGGTTAAGGGTGGTATCTCAGTTTCCCGAAACAGGAAAAAGGTGATATCTAAAGAGGATCATGAAAAAAGGTAATATCTGAGAAAGAGGAAGCTAAAAGATGGTATCTGATAAAGAAGAGGTAAAAAGGTGGTTTCTGGGAATGGGAAGGCAAAAAGGTGATACATGAAAAATGGAAGGAAAAAGGTGATATCTGGGAAAGGATGAGGAGAAAGGAAAAGTATTATGTAGGGTGATGTTGGTAAGATAAAGGCAACGCAAAAAAGGTGATATGAAATGATGAAATCCATCTTTCTAATTTTATTAAAATATTTTGTAGGATTTATATTAGTTTCCTAAAGCCTCAAATGGAACATTGCAGAAGACACGATATCAACTTGCTAGGTAAAACAAGCTTTCCTTAAAACGTAAAACACTACATAAATAGTGACATTAGTTTTAAAGGAATGCGTAATTAAATTTTTTTCGTTGAAACTGACTCTTACTAAATGTAAATATCTAAGAAGGATAAGGTAGAAGTTTTCAATCTAAGCGATAACGATCACAGTAAATATTGTATAAGCTAATGAAGCACCAGAATATTCATTAGTTACATTGTTAACGAAAT
>CAKNWW010342719.1:0-12166 GCA_932074435.1 Andricus kollari
TTAAATCCACATTTTGTATCAAAATCTACCGAATTCTTTTTTACTTTCAAATCACTGGAAAATAAATCGAAATAATAATTCGAACTGTATAAATAAACTTGCAGCAATTATTTTATCTTCTAAAAATTAAAGATGATTTAAATCTACTTACAATTGTTTACAAGAGCGCATTTTTTCAATAAATTTGACAGTTCCATTCGAAAATATGCATAAAAAAAGTGAGGTTATGTATAAATGTTTTTACCAACACGTCATAAGACAAGATGGCGATTTGTTCGGATCTGTCATCACTGCGCATGCGTGGAATCAGCAACTGGATTGGTCACAATTGGCGCGCTGATTCGAAACCATAGAATACGCAATTCACCATTTTAGTTTGAAAATACATACTTTTGGTTGAAAATTCAACTCCTCTGTTGAAAATTTCTTTTTTTTTGTTATAAATTAATTTTTTCAACTGTGAACACAAGTATTCCATTTTTATCAATAAATCCTTTTTAGTTGTAAATTTAACTATTTGGTTAAAAACTTAAACATTCCGTAAAAAGAAATCATTTTTAATTAACCATAATTGAAGTTGCTACCAAAGCGAAGAATCTTCAACCAGTGAAATAAATTGTTAACAACCTATTTTAAGTTTCAACGAATTAGTTGAATCCTCAGCCAAAAAGAATTGAATTTTTAAGTCCAAAAAAATTTTAATTTTCAATCAAAAACAGTTAAACTAGAGCAAAAAAAATAAATTTTCGGGGAATTTCGACTGGAACTGTTAGCGCCACCTAGCGGCTGGTACCTAATCTATTAGGAAATTTCACTCAACCACCAGCTAGCTTCACTTCGTTGAGATCTGATTCATTTTTACCCCATTTTATTAATATCTTCTTAAAAACTTATTTTTTCTACATAAGTGTATTTGGAAATTAGATTGTATTTTATAAGAACTATTCAATAAAATAATAAAATTATAATAATTATTACATATGACGAAGATATTACAAAAATAATGTTTGTTTCCATGCACTCGACGATGTGAAGTTAGCTGGCGATGAAATTAAAATGCCTAATTAGGTCAAAGATATTATAAACCTAGATGCGGCACCTCACTAGCGAACCTATAAAAAGTTCCAAGAACTAAAAAAACACCATTGATTAAAAAAAGATAGATATATCTCCCTCTCTTTTTAACTAATCGCATTTCATTAGTTCTTGGAACTTATTATAGGTTCGCTAGTGAGGTGCCTTTTCACGGAGTTCGAATTTTAATTTTTTATTTAATTCATATTTTACATAGGGTTCGCATCTAGGTTCTCGACCAATCACATTTGCCATAAACCAACAAGATAACTAGAAATTAATCATATGTAAAATATTAATTTCACGATTAATTCGGAATCCATGGACCGTGCAAAGATATTATAAACCTAGATGCGGCACCTCACTAGCGAACCTATATTAAGTTCCAAGAACTAAAAAATGCCATTAGTTAAAAAGAGACTAAGCTCTCTCCATCTCTTTTCAACTAATCACATTTTTAGTTCCTGAAACTCATGATAGGTTCGCTAATGAGGTGCCGTATCTAGGTTAAAAATATAAAGTCCGAATGATTGGCAAACGCAACAGTATGACTGCAATTCGAATTAATTATAAATTTGATCTTAGAATAATAAACGTGGTATGGGAAAACGAAAAGTGTACAAGTAATAAAAGGATGCCGCTGTGAACTCGCTGATAAGAATCGATAATAATTTTACAATTTTCTTTAAAATTATTTATTGAATTATTTACAAATCTTGTATTGACATAAATTTTAATAATTAGAATCGTATAAATAAGGTAACTATTGTATATCCTGTTCTCGCTTTATGGAACAATAATATTACAGTTGCAAAGATAGAAACAATTTTAAATTACAAGGGTTTTAAACTGTACCATTGTAAATTGGAAATGTAGTAGTTTTCAAAATTAGAAACGCAAATATTTTTAGCGAGTGAAGCAGTTTAAGGTAGTTGTGCCAAAAATCAGATCTCTGGAAAAAAAATTTTCTATAATACTAAGAATCAAAATAATATTACTGATGATGATTTTTCAAATAAAAAATATTAGTTTTAATAATACAATTTTAAAACTTACAAAAACTTTTAATGTAACAATGTTCTTGGTAACTGAATTTTATCAATGAACAAAAAAAAAAGAAAATCAGAAATTGCATTTTTTATTCAAATTTAAAATTCCCGCCAAGACAGATGCGACTCTTACCGACAGTGCATTTTCGTACTACGATCCAGTACGGTCGAGCTATCAGCGCCATCAGCTGTCAGTCGGCTTCCTTCACACTTCACGTCGAATTTGATCTTTATAAGTGTATTTGAAACTTAGTTTTCAATTTTCGAGAACTATTTAATGAAATAATAAAATTATAGTAATTATTATTTATTACGAAGATATTACAAAATTAAAGTTTCATGCTGGAAATGAAAAATGAGCAATTCCATGTCAAATCACCTGAATAATTTCAGTTATTTTTAGCAACTTTGATGAAAATTCTAGTAACCGGTCTCAAAGATCATGCAAACCTTTAAAAGCTTTTGCAGCATTATTTCTGGCAGTCTTAAAAAAACTGGACATATTAGATCAATTTACTCCTTCTTTTTCTAGAGTTTCTAAATAGTGTGGTTTGCTTATTCCTTCTTCATCAAACTAAAGATTGTATAATTCCTTAAAAGCTTTTGCAGTACTGGCTCCTGATTTACGTCAAATACTGGATACTTTAGTTCAACTTACTCCTTTACCCTCGAGAGTTTTTAAATCCCAGCTGAAAATTCCTGTACAGGAACCTCGGAGGATCCTGCACATGTTCCTGTACACGAAACTGCACACGAACCTGTACAGGTAATCTCGACATCCCTGTGCAGGAATTTGGCGAATGAAACTGTACATGATCCTGCAAAGGAACCTGTATACAGGCTAAACTTTGAATGATCCTGTACAGGTAACTTCATAGAGTCAATTGAGGTGTGGGTTCATGTACAGGAACATGTTCAGGATCCTATACATAAACCTGCGTAGGAACTAATCCGCGAGGGTTCGCTAGTGGCTTAGCTCTCTCGATGGTGAGTTGGATCTTCAAGGGAATAAAAGGAAGGCAACTTTATAGCTGTAAGCGACATGAGTTTTCGCGATTGCTTTCTGTAAAGGACCCTACACGTGTTTCTGTACAGGATCCTTTCAAAGGTTCCTTTGATTGCTTTCTTTAAGGGATCCTATACACATTTCTATATAGGAACCTGTGCCTCATTTTTCTTCACGAAGGAACCTGTACAGAAACTCGTACAGGATCATTCAAAGGTTACCTGGTATACAGGTTCCTTTGCAGGACCATGTACAGTTTCCTTCGCCAAATTCATGCACAGGAACCGTTCAACCGTTTGGGCGACGTCACAACTTCGTCTGATTTTCGATTCCAGAATTTCGCCTCTAAGGGCTACAAATTATTTTGTTCCTAATCTTCGTAACCTACAAAACAACATATATAATACGCATATGTCTAAGGACTCTAAGAGTAAAAAGTTTAACTATATATGGATTTTTTTGCAAAAAAGAACATTAAGAAAACGCACTTTTTGAAGCAATACTATGCATAAATATGATTTTAAAAACTTCATGAAAAGGATTAAAAGTAAAAATGATTGAAAGAATTGATTAAAAGATGATTATTGATGCTATTGATTAAATTGATTAGAAGGAAATGTTCCATATCAAGACGCACACTCTACAGATTTTTAGGTTAGGTCAGTTAAAATGTGAAATATAAACGATGTGCGGCACATTTCAGAACAAAATTGAGTTTCAATCATTTACTTACCTTAAAAAGCAGTGACGATCCTGCACATAAATAAACTCACTACTTGATTTTGTGCATATAATCAAAAATTCTTCCTATTTTCGCTTACCACAGCGTTGTTCATTCCCGCTTTGGTGACGTCACACCTTCGTCTAATTTCCGATTCTAGAATTTCGCCTCTAGAGGGCTACAAATTATTTTCTTCTTGATCTTCTTTTTAGCCAATGCGATCTTACTACATTACTTAGACTAATACGGCTAATTTCAAGATGAATATTTAAAACTAAGTCTCAATAATGTTTCCCTTTCAGTCTTATACCCACTAGAACTTATTAAAAGACAATCTTCATGCTTTAATTAGTTATCTGCTTAATTTTAGCCCAAAATAAAAACAAATCCAATATGAATTTAAGACTTTTTTTCTGTGCATGACGCGCATTTTAAACTTCCATCCATTGCTCGACTTGCGAGCTATCTTTAATCTTGCCAGGAAGGTCCTCCAATTGCGCAATATTGTTATGAATACCTAGACGAAGTCGTAAAAAAGTAAGTCGGAATAATAAAAATCACGGCAACTTAAAACTGTTGAAATATTAAGGCTTTTATTTTAAAATAAAATAATGATACAATCTGGAAATATTCACGTGCAAAAATTATAAATTTTTCAATTTATTTCGAAGGCACACATACATAACTTTCAATTTTCTAATACACGAATACAGTTCATGGATCTGTAGAAGTTACTACGCCTATAACATTACCAAAATTATTATAAAAATATACGATATTCCGGATCGCACAAAACGATGATCTCCCTATACTTTCTGTACCACATTTATATCTACTGACATAACTATTTAGTACAAAGACATCACTTATTTTGCAGCAGTTGTCTATCTAATTTGTTTATGAAAAATATTAAGTATTTGATGCGAGGGGTTATTTTCGATAAGACTCTTGAAATAATTTGTTTTGTTTCCTTCTTTATCAAAGCAAAGATCATGCAGCCTTTCAAAAGTACGACCAATATTAATTCCTACTCTCTCTAATGTCTTTGATAAATTTGTTGGCGTGAAGAGTTCTTTCTCGGCAAGGAAGTGATTTAAATAATTTTGTTTACAAAAACAAGATTGATGAAAATTGTCTAAAATAGATGCAGCATTATTCCCTGCTGAAGATAATATATTGGATAAATCACTTGGCCCGAAGCCTGCTTTATAGAAATCATCTAAAAGCTGTGTTTTGTTTCCTGTCTCGTCGAAAACAAGATCATGAAAATTTGTTACAGCTGAACAAATATTAGTTCCTGCTCCACGAAATATCTGAGATAAATTTGTCGGCGTAAAACCTTCTGTTTCATTTAATAAATGATTTAAATACTTTTTTGTTTCACCAATAAAACAAAAATCATGAAATTTTTTCAAACTACCCACTGCTGCAGTCAATATGCTGCATAAATCACATGCCATAAAACCTGCATTATAAAAATCATCTAACAGTTTTGTTCGTTTTCCTTTTTCATCAAAACAAACACTGTGCAATTTTTCAAAAACATCTTTAGCATTAGCTCCTGACCCACTCAACATCACAGACAAGTTACGCAGCGTAAAACATTTTTCTTGATCTTCTTCCTCAATAAAATGCATTAAATGGGGTTTATTATTTCCTTGTGCATCAAAAAAAGTATTGCACAATTCTTTGAAAGCCTTAACAGCGCCAGATCCCGCTTTATGCAGAATACTGGACACATTAGCTAAATTTACGCCTTTCTCTTCTAGAATTTTTAAATAATTTGTTTCATTTCCCTCTACATCAAACCAAAGATCACATAATTCTTTAAAAGATTTAGCAGCATTACGTCCTGCTCCATGCAAAATTCTGGACATAGTCATTAGATTTATACCTTTTTTTTCTAGAGCTGTTGCTTATTGTGTTTTATTTTCTTCTGCGTCAAACCAAAGATCATATAAGTCTTTAAAACCTTTTGCAGCATTAGCTCCAGCTCCAGTTAAAATACTGGTCATATTAGCCAACTTAATTTCTTTTTCTTCGATGGTTTTTAGATATGGCGTTTTATTTCCTTTTTCATAGAACCAAAGGTTATATAAATCTTTGAAAGCTTTTGCAGCATTGGTTCTTGATTTATTTAAAATACTTGACAGATTAGTTAAATGTACTCCTTTCTCTTCTAGAATTTTTAAATACTTCGTTTCATTTCCTTCTTCATCAAACCAAATATCACACAAGTCTTTCAAAGCTTTTGCAGCTTTAGATCCTGCTCCACCTAAAATACTGGACATATTAGTTAGCTTAATTCCTTTTTCTTCTAGGTTTTTCAGACATTGGGATTTATTTCCGTTCGAATCAAACAAAAGGTTATATAAGTCTATAAATGATTTTACAGCATTAACTCCCGATCCTTGCAAAATGCTGCACATATTATTTAGACTTATGCCTTTTTCTTCTACAGCTTTTAAATAATGTGATTTATTTCCTTCTAGATTAAACCAAAGATTATATAAGTCTGTAAAAGCTTTGGGACTTTTAGCTCCAGCTCTTTTTAAAATGCTGAAAAAATTATTTAGATTTAATCCTTTTTTTTCCAGAGTTTCTAAATACTGCGTTTTCTTTCCTTCTTCATCAAACAAAAGATTATATAGTTCTTTAAAAACTTTTGCAGCATTAGTTCCGGCTTTACCTAAAACACAGGACATATTAGACAGATTTATTCCAGCTTCCTCTAGAGTTTTCAAATATTGAGTTTTGTTTCCCTCTTCATTAAACAAAATATTATGTAATTCTTTAAAAACTTTTGCAGCATTAGATCCAGCTCCACTTAACATATTAGATATACTAGATAGATTTATTCCTTTTTCTTCCAGAGTTTCTAAATATTGCGTTTTATTTCCTTCTTTGTCAAACCAAAGATTATACAAATCTTTGAAAGCTTCTGCAGCATTAGATCTCGCTCCACTCAACATAGAAGATATACTAGATAGATTGAGTCCTTCATCCTCCAGAGTTTTTAAATATTGTGTTTTATTTCCTTCTGCATCAAACCAAATATCGTATAGGTCTTTAAAAGCTTGTGCAGCATTAGTTCCAGCTTTATTCAACATACAGGTCAAATTAGCTAGACTTATTGCTTTTTCTTCTACAATTTTTAAATATTTTGTTTTATTTCCTTCGACATCAAACCAAAGATCAAATAAGTTTTTAAATGATTCTGCACCATCAGCTCTTGCGCTGACTAAAATACTGGACATTGTAGCTAAACGTATTCCCTTTTCCTCTAGAATTGTTAAATATCGCGTCTTATTTCCTTCTACATCAAACCAAAGACCATATAAGTCTTTAAAAGCTTTTGTAGCATTACTTCCTGTAGCACGTAAAATATTAGCCATACTAACTAGATTTACTCCGTTTCTCTTTAAAATTTCTAGTACTTCTTCTTTAATTAAAAAATCTAAGAACTGGCCAAATGCAATTGATTCTTGTCTAACAACTACAGTTTTAGCAAATTTAATTTCTTCATTAATATTTTTATTTCTAATTTTATGATAACTAAGTCTATTTTCTTTTATATCGTTACAAATCTCTTTCATTATTCTCTGTGTGATAGGACCAACTTCATAAGACTCCGACCAACGCAAAGCTACTTCATGTAATTCTTCGTAATTATATTCGACGTTATTAGACTCATTATCGTTTTTTATTCGCTCTCTAATGGAGGTATTCAATCCTGTCGTAATGTGTTGATGAACTGCAAATATTAGTTTACTTAAAAACTTCTCTTTTATTTCTTTTTCATTCTCAACAGAAAGTCTTGCTTCTTCTTTCTCTTTTTGCAAAAAAGGTGGAAGATTTAACAGACTAAAAAGCTTTTATCTTGTTTCTCCTTGTGCAAATTGATAAAGACCATTCTCATTTATACCCCAAAAATTTCGAAACATTTTGTATTTTTTCTTTTTAATATCGATACTAGAAAACTTTAAAGGATAGAAATCCTTAGAGCGCCCTTGTTTTAATTTGTTTTCTTCTGTAAGATCTAGGTCTGCATTAGTATAGATAAGAAAATATCTTATATCCTGTTCCGGATCTTCATTAAAAAGGGTAAAAAGGTTATTAATAGAAAACATATTCGTCTCTCTAGTTTTTTGTACGGAAAACAACTGACTAAACCCAATTTTAATATCTGCTGCACGAGCTTTTACGGAAGTGATTCTACCTCTGTAATTGATAGTAATGTCATTAGATACATCGTCGCTCTTTGCTTCAAAATTTATGGAAAGCATGTGTTTATGTAAAAACATGTCATGCAAGAAAACCATTAACAAATTGAATTCGTACATAATTCCAGGTATATAATTGGCTGATTTTCCAAGTTTTTTGTTCTTTTCTACAGCTGTCAAATCGCGCAGTACTTCCTCTTGCAATGCTGTATAATCGTATTGAAAGTTACTAATTTTGTCTATTTCATTTTTAATAATGCTGTTCAGTTCTTGTCTCGTAGGCTGATTTACTGCAAATAATAATTTAGTAAAAAAGTCTTCTTTTACATCTTTTTCAATACGCGGAGACAATTTTCTTTCTGTCATAACTTTTTGCATAGCTGACGAAAATTGTAAACGCTTAACAAATTCTTCTTCTGTTGTTTGGTCTTGTGAAAATTGATAAAAGCCTGGCTTTTTGGTATTATTATTTGTAAACAAAAAATCCTTTAAAATGTCACAATTCATTAAGCTATCAAATTTAAAGGCATAACAATTTTTAGATCGCCCTTGTTTTAATCTCATTTCTTCTGTCAAATCCAAGTCTGCATTAGTGTAGATAATCAGATATTCTATAGTATTTGATGAACATTCTACTTTGGAGATTTGATGCTGCACAAAACTATTGAAGTAATTATTGATGGAAAAACTTGGATTTACTTTAGTGAATAACCTATTATAACTAATATCACTTTCTATATGACTTTGTTTTACATTTTCAATTTGTATGTGAACAGACTTTTCCTTATAACGAAGAATAATATTATTAAATTTATCAATCTTAGAATCTCCGAATCCTAATGACAATGAAGGATATTTATGTTTAAAAGTATACTTTCTAAGTAAGCAAAGTATTGATAAGTCTAATTGATACATAAGCGCAATCAAACGATGAGGAAGATGACTTCTGGGCTGATTAGCTTGAAAAGAATTTTGTAATTTGGCAGACAAATCTTGCCTAGATACATCTCGTAATTCACCTACTTTGGCAGGTAGGTTGTGACTTGTATTGTGGTTTATAACAACATTTTCACGTCCAGTCACGAAACAACCACTCTACAAAATTGAAATACATTTTTAGTCCGGAATCGCGTTCAAAAATTAATAATGGAATTACAAAACAATATTTCTATGATTCTAATTATAAGTTAAACTATTTTAATTCCGTTATTTAAAAGAACGTAGTTTTGACTATCTAGTTCTAAAACGGTTTCATATGGAAGGAGTAAATTGAAAAAATTAATTGCTTCATTTCCTCATTGTTGAGTCAAAAATCCACAAGTGTAAAAGCTTTTCGCCTTTTTTCCGCACAAGATACATTGTGCGAATATTTCAGTCCAAAAGTATTTAATTTTAAACGCTTCAAAGTTGAAATTATTTTGAGGAAAAGAATTACCCGAGAAAACGTTATAATTTCTAAAGAATTTTAGAAGGCTATGATCCTGAAATTTTCAATATATATGAACTTGAAATGTTTTCATCGTCCGACTCTTCCTTGGACAACTTTATCAAGTTTGCGCGTAAGAAACAAGTTACTACTCGCACGAATACTGCTGCAAATCAGGTAAAATCGCTTGTTGCTCTAAATTCTAATGTTACTTAGGGCGCAGTCCCATGGAGGTAGATTAGTAGAATAGTGGAACAGTTTTGACCAATAGATTGACTATGAAAGCTTGTGCAGACACATAATTGGTCAAAACTGTTCCACTATTCTAGTAATCTACCTCCATGGGACTGCGCCCTTAGTGTGTGTATCACGAGTAATACCACTGAGCCAGAAGCAGTGGGTCGACCTAGTGGGGGCTATCATTCCATTTACAAAGATAAAACACCGGATTTTAGGAACTATTGAATTTTCATGAAACGAAGCGTGCTTGACAACATTGCATTACGCGCCAATTGCCATAAAGATCATATAATATGTGAATATAGATAGAAAATTATCATTATGGCACATATTACCCCTCTAGCTGTTGCCGAGGATGTACTGGATTCCTTAGAACAGTTCCTGCTTGGGCTCATTGAGTCACCCCGATTCTCTCTTCCTTTCCGGGGGAGATTTTATTGCTCGCATTGGAAATGTTAATTCTGTTGAAATCGGAACGTACCTACAAAGTCCCATATTACGCCTGACAGGACGGCGATATATTTAGTAATTAACAAAAGAGGGGTAGATGTAGTAAACTTTTTTGAATATAACGACTTTCTGGTATTGAATGGTAGTATATCTAATAGAACGTATCGATGCAGTGCTCATTAAACCGGCAACGGGAAAAATATACGCGGATGTTCTGAGTGATATCAGAACCAAAATCAAGCCTTAGGATATACAGGCACGAATATCTGCTTTATCCGTCAACGTGTGGGGGCGACATTCTGATGAAGCTCGGAAAAGGTACGAAGGGTACACAAGCTTTTGCGAGTGCCCTGAAAACCGGAATAGAACTATTGACGACGAAGAGGATACAGTTAGAAATCTGAATGCAGGTGGGAACCGAGGAGGTACAGACGAAAAAAGCTGCGAAACATTTCGGCATCCCGCTTCATAATAAGCTCACTTTATGGGAGCAGATAAAACGAGCAGCTGATAAGGCGTGCACAGTCACGACGAACCTAAGCCGGCTAATAGCCAACATCGCAGGTCCAAAACCAAGTAGACTAGACGACGCTTACTAATGTCGGTGAGGAACTCCATCCTCCTGTACGAAGCCGAAGTTTGGGCGGATGCTCTGAAAAGAGAGAAATCCCGCAAACGTATGGCAGGGGTACAGCGGAGATGAGCGCAGAGAGTGGAATGTGCTTATCGCACTTTCTCAGATCCAGCGACATAAGTAATTCCAGGAATTATACCAATTGATATGCTTGCGGCAGAAAGCAAGGTTATCTATACAAAGAAAACTGAGTGCGGTAAAGCCGCTGCAAAAAGAGAAGCCAGAGCACAAACGATGGAGCAGTGGCAGGAGAGATATAATAAGGAAACCACAGGAAAATGGATTTTCGGCCTTATGCGAGATATAAATGCGTGATTGAGCCGAAATCATGGAGAAGTAGGAGAAAGGCAAAGGCTAAAAGCGAGGTAGTAACTTTCACACCGGAAACACTCACGGTCGTGATGCTTGGTAGTGAGGATCATTAAGATCGAATAGCCAGTTACTCGAAATCATCTTACGCCAGAAGAAAAGCTACGAATAGATAAGTGGAGCCAGACAAGCTGCAACCTAAGAACTGCAGTCTAAAAACACACAGCAACAAGCAATCATGCCCATCCAGGATTTTCGAAGGCCAGCCAGCAAGGCCGTTGCGCGACATTGTCATGCTACTGAGGACGATGCGTACATCTTGGTTGGTACATCAACAGGTTTTTTCACCGAAACAACAGGAAGTTAGAAGAAGCAAGCTGGAATTTCTGACAAGAAGGATAGGGTACATCGTCCTGAGCATCAGGCGGGTTTTAGGCCCAGAAGAAGATGGGTAAACCATATTTTTACCTTAATTTCAACAGTACAAATTCATTTATCGAGACCTAGAGAAGAGGTTTATGCTTTCTCCGTCGACTATAAGGCGTCTAAAAATGGGTGATAAATTAAAAGATATTAGCTAGCATTTATAACAATGCAACCTTAGTAAGTTGTACACCTAAATGCAATACATCGCCGGTAGAGATTAGGCTGGAAGCGTTCCAGAGTGAAATTCTTAGCCCGTTACTCTTCAACTTATATCTTAATGAGCTCGAGAAATTTTTAAGAGACCATCCAAATTCTTTGGTGGATCTTCCTCAGTAGTGGGCCGTGTCAAAAATATGCTATACTACCGAAAAAGTATTACTAGATGGCGCTCGGTTCGAACACTATTCTTCTTTATCGACTTACCCAGCTCACTATTGATTCCACGCGTGGTCCAGTAGCAGATATGGAGAAAAATAATAAGTGAATCAAAAAATTCTGTTCAAAAAATTATGTAACCTCAGAAATATTTGAAAATTCGTAGCTGACGAACCCTATGTGCTAAAAGACTTTGCTGGGAGAACAATTATGAAAAAATAAATACACTTACT